>CM071836.1:39402826-39702826 GCA_036507285.1 Trichosanthes cucumerina | reverse complement strand
TTTGATCAAATAAATAAAGTGTTGTTTATTTTGATAAAATTATATTCTTGCTTTATAAATACAATAAACTAAGCTCCAAGGTTACAATGTATCTTGAACATCAGTGTAGTAGATACTATTTGGATTGTGTTCAAGAGTATAACCTAAATGGTCTATGGTTTAAGAATAAGGTTGGAACCTTATTCTGGTAACACCATAGATGCGTCCCACTTTGTAATTAGTACAAATGAGGTAATCCAACTCATTCATGTGGTTGATATGTAAGTGGGGGCATCCTGTATGAAGAGTTCATATAAGACCAGACTGCAAATTATTAGTCTAACCAATATAACACCGTGAACGGAATAAAACTGATAATTTATAGATGGTCATTAGTGACTCGACCTGAATCCTGAGTAAGTTAAGAACTCCTGCTTATTGAGGTTTGTCCTTAGACTAGTATGGGTGAGAGTGGCATGTAGCCGACTCAATAAACCTACCTTCTCAGGGTCAGAACCTTGTAGGTAGCTGGGGACTTAACTATACAAGATGGAATTCACTCATTCCTACACTAATGAATTAGATAGGTTGTTTCCTTAAGAACTGAGTCTAGGTCTTGAACAACGGGGCCCCGCCCTCTAAACTGACTTAAGAGGGTATGAGTTTATGGTAGGACCTTAGACTTGTTGTTCATTAAAGGATCAGTGGTGCTTAAGGAACAAAGAGGTAATCACAGGGGTAAAACGGTAATTTGACCCAGCTGTGATTAAGAACAACCTGTGAAGGGTCGACTCATAGGTATTGATTATATCAATGGACACAATATAATCTATAGTGAGGAGAGTGCAGCTACAAGTCTATAGTGGAGTGACTTGTAGTTAATGAATATTGATTAACTGGATCAAAGAGTTTGATCAGTTAATCACACATCATTGGAGCTCATGAACTGTAGGTCCATTAGGTCCCTCCGTTGGCTCAACATGGTAATATTGAGAGTATAAAGTTAGGAATGACATTGAAGTGTTCAATTCCATATATGAGGTTTTATATCAGTTATATGTGATATAATATATGGTTTTAATGTGAATTAAATTGATTAATTCACTATATACTAATGAGAGAATGAAGGAGGGATAGGATGGTAATTTTCATCCTATTTCCCTATAAATAGTTGCATGAGATGAAACTTTGTGGTTAAGCAAAAGCTTTGGAAACCCTAGAATTCCAAATCATAGTGTTGTTGGAAAAGTTTCAAACACACATTCTCTCATAACCTCTACATCTCATCCTTAAAGGAACTCACATTCCTCTCACACCTAGAGAACAACAGGGAAGATCTAGTGGTGTCATCTTCATACGTTTGGGTTCGAGTTGCTGAGATCGTGATTGCGGGAGAAGTAGCACTTGAAGAAAGAGTTCTTCAAAGGTAATTACTTGTTGTCTAATATCTTGTAGCATGCTTAAACTTAGTTATATCTGATCTTGATTGAAATCCATGAGACTAAATAAGAACATGTGATTCGCAATCGCTTCCGCTGCGGGATCCGATCCCTTCAGGCCCAAACCTTCATGACCAAATTCTTTCCACTTGTGAAGGCTGCAAAACTAAGGATTGAGTTTGGAACGTTCAGGCAACAGGAAGGAGAGCAGTTGTTCGAGACTTGGGATCGTTATAAGGACATGCTGAGGAGGTGTCCACAACATAAGTGTCCAGATTGGCTCTAGGTTCAATTATTTTATAATGGGCTTGTAGGACAAACTAGGACCATTCTTGATGCCACTACTGGAGGAGCTTTCATGGCAAAGATTGTGCCAGAAGCGCAGGCCCTCCTAGAGGAAAGTATCAACTGCCAGCTACCAATGGCACACAGACAATGACGGATCCAAACCAGTAGCTGGACTTTATCAACTGGATGAGGTAACTACTCTTAAGTCTTATATGGCATCTCTCACGCACGCCTTGAATAAATTTGCAGGAACATCCCAATCAGCGATACCCTCTCAATTCTCCAAACTTGATGGAGAATCTAACATAAAGCAAGCACACTACCTGAACAATAGAGGCAATACGTATGAAGGGAATCAGTCTCAGAATACCATTCCAACACATTATAATCCAGGTTTGAGATATCATGAAAAATTTTCTTATGCTAATAATAAAAATGTGTTGAACTCTCCTTTAGGTTGTGCCTCTACATCTGAGAGGATGTCATCTCTAGAAGAAACAGTGCACTCCTACATTGTTGAATCCAGAAATAGGTCTAATCAGCTGGAGAATGCAGTCACAAGTCTAACCGGTGTAGTGACTAGTCATGGAGCTGCATTAAAGAACATTGAAACTCAGATAAACCAGATGAGTGTGACAATTCGTACAGTGCAGAAAGGTAAGTTCCCTAGTGACATAGAGGTAAACCTAAGGGAAACCTACAATGCAGTCACACTAAGAAGTGGAAGGAACATCATAAGGGAAGAGGCTGAAAAGGAAAGGCTCTTGAGATAGTAAATGAGAAGTCACAACCTACAAGTGACAACAAACAGGAGAAACAGACTAAGTCTTTTATCCCTTCTCACTTTAATTCTATTCCTTATCCACAACGTTTTACAAAGAAAAATGATGATCTGCAGTTTCAAAAATTTTTAGATGTTTTAAGAAAGTTGAATGTGAGTATCCCTTTTTCTGATGCCTTGGAACAGGTACCCAACTATGCAAAGTTCATGAAGCAGATCCTGTCCAAGAAGCAGAAGTTGAAGGAGTACAACACCATCAATCTATCTGAGGAATGTAGTGCCATCATGCAACAAAAGTTGCTACAAAAGCTGAAGGATCCAGGGAGTTTTATTGTTCCCTGCTCTATAGGCAACTTTAGTTTTAATGTTTTATCTTATTTGGGTGCTAGTATAAACTTAATGTCTTACTCTGTGTTTAAAGGATTAAGTTTGGGAGGTAAAACCCACCACAATTTCTTTGTAACTTGCGGGAAGGTCTATCCCTTACCCACGGGGAATAGTGGAGGATATCTTAGTCCAAGTAGATAAGTTTGTATTCTTCGTGGACTTTCTTGTCCAATACATGGAAGAGGATACAAAGATCCCCATTATCTTGGGAAGACCATTTACTGCCACCAGAAGGCAAACATAAGCTTGCATGAGGGCACCCTAAAGCTGCATGTAGGGCAAGAGGAGGTTAAATTTGACTCTTGTTTAAAGATTGAATTGACCAATGCCTTACCTTTTGACTTAGGAAATGACATTCTTTTGAGTGACTCTTTAGACAGGGTAGCAAAGGAAACAGGAAAGGATCTAAACGATCAAGAGCTGCATGATTTAAAGAACACAACTTGAGGGTGTACAGTCTAGCTAAAGACTTAAAGAAAGCACTTCTAGGGAGGCAACCCAAGCTTTTAGTGTTGTTCATTTTTGTTTTATTTGGTTGTTTTGTCTGCTTGCTTAGATTTTTTAGTTTGCTTTGTTTTGTGTTGTAGGTTGTGTGGATGCCACCCCTCGTCAAAATTCATGCTCTCGTTCTATGGAACTTCAACTCACGTGACTTGGTTGCCCAAGGAACTCATAAAAAAAATGAAGATCTCCATTACTCAGGACAATATTGTTCACTCTTACCCTTCTTACTTCTTTAAGCTTATTTTGCAAACAATGGGCACAATGTTTAGTTTAAGTTCTAGGGTGGGATGTTGTTTATCTGTTGTGACTGTCCTGAGTATATGCTGAATTGTTGATTGATCTTCTGCATAAGTATGATTAGGATGCCCTAGGATGAGAGTTAATTGAAAATTTTGTGATTCTACTAAAACTTGAGAGCATGATATGAATTCGAGTTAGTTTAAAAATTTTCTTGAGTTTTCCTGCACTATTATGCAGATAGGCTATGTCCATGTAGTTTTAAAATGCTTAGAACAAAGTTATTAGATTCAGAAGTTTGATGTCACCTCGATAGGTCTAAGAACTATTTTGAGAGTTAAACTGCAGGATACGGTGAATGACAATATGAAGTGCATTATCTATAAAATATATGCATTATGTGAAAAAGTTTGTTTTGTTGCTTTTGCTTTGTGATAAAGAAAAAATAGTAAGGACAAAAAGAGCTACCTTCACTTTGATCAGTTAGGCCACTCATTGAGCGAGTGCTCTGGGTAAGGGTCCATGAGTGGATGTGTGAAAACTAGCGTCGCACAAAAAAAGAAGAAAATAGAAAAAGTAACATAAAAAAGTGATTAAGTGTTGAGTAGAGTTATTTATTTCTTGAATGTGAGGAGGCTGAAAGACTAGTGATTTGTTGGGATTTTTGTCATAATCTCGTGTTTGTAAATTACTGTTTGAAATTAATAAAGTGTTATTTATTTCATTACTTTATGTCTCACAAATTTTACAAACTTTTCCAATAAACTAAGCTTCAGAGTCATTGAATTCATGAGAGAACTAGAACTTGAACGGTGTGTAGTTGACACACAAGAAGGATCACGTTCGAGTTAATGACCCGAACGGTCTACAGTATATGGATAGGGTTGGAGACCTAATCCTGGATACACTGTGGATGCAGCCCGCTTTATATTAGATACAAACAAGATGATCTGACTCGTTCATTTGGAGTGGGGGCATCTGTGCAAATTGTATAAAGATGGACCATGAATTATTAGACCTCACCGATGTAACACCGTTGTGATGAGGACTAATAACCGTGAGATGACCATTAGTGACTCGACACGAATCACGAGCGTGTTACGGACTCCTATCTCTGCGAAGTGCGTCCTTTGACTAGTGCTGGGTGAGGTGGTCACGATTACTCGCCCAATATGCCTATCTTCTCGGGGCGAGGACCAAGTAGGGAGTTTTTGGGAACTTAACAACGCGAGATGGAATTCACTCGTTCGTTCCTTTAGGGAAACTAGAGAGGGTTGTTCCCTTAAGTGTTGTCTCCGGGGCTTGGACAACGGCGCCCACCTTCTCCTTTGGCCGAGAAGGGTGTTGTGTATGGTTGGACCATCACAATATGTTGTTCATTAGAGGAGCATTGGGGACTTAAGGAACAAGAAGTAGACACAAGGGTAAAGCGGTAATTTGACCCGGTAGTGTCTCTCACGAACAAACTGTGAAGGGTCGACTCGCCGGCATTGGTTATATCGGTGGACACGTAATATTCACTTGGCGCGGGAGTGCAACTACGGGCTTTAGTGGAGTGTTACAAGTAGCTAATGAAGGTTGATTAACCGGGTCAAAAAGTTTGATAGGTTAATCTCGGATCATTGGAGCTCAAATCCGTAGGTCCATTAGGTCCCTCGGTTGGCTCAATGCAGGTTAAAAGAAGGGTTAATGTTTTGGTGTGAATTGAAGTGTTCAATTTCACTTAAAGGGCATTTATGTCATTTATATGAGATATGAATGATATAATATATAGTTTAATGTTAATGAGATTCATAATAAACTATAGGTTAGTCTTATTGTTTAATTAGGGCTAATTGGAGAAATTAATTGAGAGGAATTAAATTGAATGTGATTCAATTTAAAAATTCACAATTATACAAATGTGATTTGTAATATGAGATATGAGATATCTTATAATATATGGTTGTGCAAATATGATTTGCATAACCTATAGTTGGTAAAGTGGTAATAATGTGGAGATTTTAACTCCATCAATTTCCACTATTTAAACCCTTTGCAAGAAGGATTTCCTAAGCTAATCTCTCATTATTGGATCTCTCCAAAAAGAAGAGAAACATTTTCTCTCTACTCTCTCTACTCTCCTCCCTTCTCCAAAACTAAAAGTCCCACTACTTTCCTTCTTCCAAAGGCAAAACAACCGAGAAGCCATTGGTTGTGTTCGACTTTTGTTCGAGAGAATATTTCGTAGAGATCGAGTTTGCACGAAGAGTTCGTGATCCGCTGGAAAGGAATTCTTGAAGATTGTCTTCAACAAGTTAGTAGATTAACTTGTTGTAATTTCTTTCCTTTGAGCATGTTTAGCCTAAATTATTTGATAATTGATTTAAATGAAATTCGAGTAGCGTAACGATACCTCGTCGATTTGATTGTCTTCCGCTGCACGGGGATTCTCATTCCCTTCATGACTATGACCAGTGTAGAGGGAAGTTGGATGGAAAACCTAATAAAGTTGATCCGGGCTTAGTAAAGATGAAAGAAACGTAGGCTATTCACACACACACGTAGGAACACTTCGAAAAAGTTTTAAATTGCTTGTTGAAGTATCGTGTTTGAATGTTTCCTGTGATTGCCAGAATTTCCTTTTAAATTTCTGAGGCTTGAATCAAATGTATGTATAAGAATAATCTCATGTTTAATTCTGTTTTTGCTTGGGACTAGCAAAATTTTAAGTCTGGGGGTGTTTGATAGCACAAAAAATGTGTTATTCTTAGGCTTATTTATTGCTAGTTTTCATGTTAATTTCAGAGCTTTTATGTGTTTTAATCGTCTACTTCTAGGTAGAGAGCTTAAAAAGGACATTTGGAGATATTATGGTGTTGGGATTTGTGCCCTAAAACTCGTAGTTTGTAATTATGTTCTAATTAATGTAATAGAGTGTTATTATTTCAATAAAGTGTTATTGTTCGTTTTATGCAGAGAGTTTGCAGTTATTTAAACCCTAAATCCAATAAACTAAACATCCAAGGTCATTAAATGAATCTTTAGCCTGAATGTAATGTACATAAAAAGGATCTCGGTTCGAGATCTGACCTAAAGGGTCTATAGTTGGGGATAAGGTTTGGGTACCTTACCTGGTTAAACTATGGATGTGGCCCACTTTGTATTTGATACAAACACTGTGATCCTAACGTGTTCGTGTAGATGACATGTGAGTGGGGATATCTATGTAATGAGATTACATAAGACCAGGACCACGAAATAGTAACCTCTAATTTGTAACTTCATTGACTAGTTAGGTTTCTATTTCACTAGGATGACCTAAGCAACTTGATCTCAATCACGAAAAAAAGTTCACGAACTCACTGTTCGCAAGGGATTGTCCTTTGACTAGTATGGGTGAGTGGCAGATTCACCAACTCAATATGCCTACCTTCTTGGGACAAGACCGAGTGGCGGCTGGGAACTTAACTTAGCAAGATGGAATTCACTCCTTCCCGCCTACTAGGGTTAGTAGAGGAATGTTCCCTTAAGTGGTGTCTCCGGGACTTGAAAAAGGGTCCGACCCTCTCATTGGCCCGAAAGGGACTCTGTTTGTTGGTAGGACCACAAACAAATTGTTCATTAGAGGAGCACTTGGTACTTAAGGCACAAGATGTAACCGGGGTAAAGCGGTAATTTGACCCGGTGGTGTTACGAACATTCGTGTGAAGGATTGGCTGCTTGTTATTGGTCAATATCCATGGACACGAAATATATCTGCGGTGAGAAGAGTGCGGTTGTGGGACTTTAGTGGAGTGTTCCATGATTAACGAATGTTGATTGGGAGGTTAATGAGATTAAGCAGAAGCGATCTCGTATCGTTGGAGCTTACGATGCAGTAGGTCCATAAGGTTCACCTTCTACCTCGTAAAGGGTTCTTAGATCATTTGAATTTGAAATGTTCAAATTCATTGGGAATATATTTAATGTATTTTGATACAATATAATATATAGTTTTGAAACTATATATTATAAATTTAATGTGAATAGGATTCATATTAAATTAATTGAAAATTAAATATTTGAAAGAGTTCAAATATTAAATTCAAATGTGAATGTGATTCATATTTGAAAACTATAGGTTAAATTTAATGTACATTAGATGTGCATTAAAACTATAGGATAGAGGGATAATTCATTAAATGTGATTAATACAAATTAAATATAAGATATTTAATTCATTTTGATTATTTAATTAATGAGATTATTTAAATAAATAAGGAACGTGTCAGAAGGACACGTTCCCCCTCTCTCTCCCAACTTCCTATTCGATAGGAAGTGGGAGATGCCCATTTGAAGTTTCTTCATCTCCTGGGAGAAGTAAGGAAGAGGTGCTAGATCGATCAATTTTTTGACAGAAGAAAAATTTCTCTCTCACTCTTCAAATTCCCTTCACATTCCAAAAGTTGGAATCCTTCCCACCAAGGAGGATCTAAGTATTCAGAGACATAGGAGGTGATCCAAGTGGTGGTGTTGTTGTTTTGTAAAAATAGAGAAGTTCCTTTGTTGTTGTACTGCTAGGAGCAAGGAGTTGCTGTTGGAGAATTGCTGCAAAAAGATCTCTCGCTCTCAATCTCCAAAATTCTCCAATTCTTCCAAATTATTGGATCCTTCCCACCAAGGAAGATCTAAGAATTGAGAGACATAAAGGGTTTTCAAAGTGGTAGTGTTCCTGCTTGAAAAACAGAGGAGTTGTTGTATTGCTGACTTACTGGAATTTGCTTGGAGTAAGGAGTTGTTGCGAGTCTACAAAGGTATCAATTCTTCTTCCCTTTAGTTTAATAGTTAAACTTATTATATGTTTGCATGTATGCTTTTCTCCATGTCTAATTAGATTAGAATTAGCATGCTTGTTCTGTATGTTTTATTTATCAATGTACTGGTTTTTGTTTCAATTAAAACAATCAAGCAATTAACGATCCCAAACACGTTTTCGCTGCTCAAGGAGATTAGATCTCCATCATATGGTTCACTCGGGATCAAATCGAGGTTTTTTGGAGCTTAAAATAATTTCAAATGAAAGTAGAAGGACCATTCCAAGCTAGCAGACCCGAGGTGATGGCGTTGCAACGCCCTGTAGGGCGTCCCAACGACGTTAGACTTTTTGCTTAGAGAAGCCGTGTCAGTAGCATTGCAACGTTGCAACGCTATCTCAATAAGAAAACGAAGATCCGTGGCGATGGTGTTGCAACGCTACTTCGATAAGGAGGTGCGTGTTTACGGTAGCGACGTTGCAACGCTGACCCTAGCATTGCAAAGTCGTCGAGACTTTCCTTATATTTTTACCGCCTAGGGCACAACGTTGCAACGTTGTCCCTAGCATTGCAACGTTGTGCCGATTGCACTATAAATACAACATGTTGCCAAACTTGAAAAGGAGAGCCAATTTGATAGATTTTGCACCTTAATTTCGAAATACACTTTCTAAGAGGAGAAAAAAGAGTTTGGGAGCCAAAGTGTTTGTGGAGGCTCGAGATCGTGACGGGAGCTCGGGGACGAGGGACCGACATCGACACATAAGTTTATTTCTCTTTCTTTTAGATTGTAACTCCGTTTAAAGACGATCCTATGACTTTAGCTTTTTTTTTATGGTGATTTTGAGTGGTTAAACGTTGTAGTTATGATCTAATTAGCATGTTTTGAATTTGTTTAATTTATGTATTGAACTTTGTTATGCTATTTATTTTTGGCAATTCATCATTAACTTCATTGATCTTGTTGGTTTAAGTGGAATCGAGAGAAAGAAACTTAGATTAGAGCAAAGTTGTCAAAATCCTTAAACATCTGGCATGAGAATGACTTAGAGTTCTTAGGGGAACATATAAAGAAGTTGTTTAATGTCGTGCATGCTTTTAAAATTTATAAGGAAACTTTAGAATTTATCGTGTGTGCGTGGCTCACTATGGATCGGGAGATTCTTTTGAGTATTTTCACTTCTTGTTTATAAATTCATAATATTAGTTCTTTGCATGTGTTAAATAAAGTCTTAACTTGTGAATTCAACTTCCTTCAATTCTATCATATTCATGTCTCCAATTGTACATTTATTGTCCATCTTTGTTTTCACTATCTATCAAAGTGGTGTTGCTTTCGATAAAATTTAGAATAAGTATCTTGGTAATTAATTAATCTAGAAAACCCATTCATGAGGACGATACTCTGTACTCAACTCACTATATTAAAACTTGACCTGTACACTTGCGGTATTGCAATATAATTTTACCCAACACAACCCGCAGAAGAAAAGGAAATTGCAGGGGATATTGAGCCAGACAAGCAAGCAGAACATGATCGGAAGGGAAAACAAGGCAAAATGAGGCAACAGAGTACAAATTGCCTCCTCTGTTTCCTCAACGGTTGAAAAAATTAAACTAGGACGTACAGTTCAATAAGTTCCTGGACATCCTCAACCAGCTTCATATCAACATTCCTTTTGTAGAAGCACTTGAACAAATGCCCAATTACGTAAAAAATTTTAAAGACATCCTAACAAAGAAGCGTAGACTGGAGAAATTTTGTACGGTTGCATTAACAGAGAACTGCAGTGCTCTAATCACCAGCAAAGTGCCACCTAAATTACAAGATCCAGGAAGTTTCACAATCTCTTGTATGATTGGAAACACTGATGTTGGGAGAGCATTATGTGATTTGGGAGCAAGCATAAATTTGATGCCTTTATCAGTATTCCGCAGATTAGGAATTGGCAAGGCACACCCCACAACAGTCACACTGCAGCTCGCCGACAGGTCGATTGCAAGACCTACTTAAAAATTTGAAGATGTCTTGGTGAAGGTTGACAAGTTCGTATTCCCAGCAGACTTCATAATTCTAGACTGTAAGGCAGATCGAGAAGTGTCGATCATCCTTGGACGACCATTTCTTGCCACAGGTCGCACTGTGATTGATGTACAGAAGAGCGAGCTACCCATGAGGGTAAATGATCAGCATATCACATTCAACGTCTTAAAAGCACTTAAGTACCCTGGAGAATTGAAGGAGTGTTCGAAAATAGAATTGGTGGAAGCAATTCATATTGAAAATGCTCAAGATGAAACAAAAGAAAAAGATAACTTGGCAAGAGAGTATGGCGCACTAGAAGAACCTGAGACAGTCACAAAGGTGGCATACATAGATCCTTTGAGAAATCCAGAAGGTAAGGCAATATAGATCAAGCCTTCAATTTAAGATCCGCCAGAGCTAGAACTTAAACCACTATCAGCCCACTTGAAATAAAGATTTCTGGGAGATAAGGATACCTTGCCAGTAATTATTGCATCTAACCTTACTGATCAAGATGAGTGTTCTCTTTTGCAGGTCTTATCTCACCACAAGAAGGTTATAGGATGGGCGATTGCAGACATCCGTGGGATCAGTCCGACTTTCAACATGCATAAAATTAATTTGGAAGAAGGGGCAAAGCATTCAATTGAGGGACAACGAAGGCTAAACCCAACAATGAAGAAAGTGGTGAGAAAAGAGATCTTGAAATGGATGGGCGCAGGAATAATCTATCCTATTACAGATAGCACATGGGTCAACCTTGTTCAATGCGTACCAAAGAAAGGGGGAATGACGATAGTAAAAATTGGGGAGAACGAGCTCATCCCACCCGAAAAGTAACAGGATGGAGAGTATGCATGGACTACAGGCGATTAAATAAGGCAACAAGAAAAGATCATTTCCTACTACCCTTCATCGACCAAATGCTTGACCGTTTAGCAGGGAAGGAATATTATTGTTTCCTCGATGGATATTCAGGGTACAACCAGATTACCATCGACCCTCAAGACCAGGACAAGATAACTTTTATATGTCCCTATGGAACATTTGCCTTCCGGCGGATGCCATTTGGGTTATGCAACGCCCCTGCTACATTTCAAAGATGCATGATGCCAATCTTCTCAGATATGATCAAGAGGACATTGGAGATCTTTATGGATGACTTCTCAGTACACGGAGAGACTTACGAAGCAGGTCTAAGGAATGCGGAGCAGGTGTTGCGTGAGGTGCGAAGAGACAAACTTGGTGCTAAATTGGGAGAAATGCCACTTTATGGTCTAGGAAAGGATTGTATTAGGACATCGAATCTCAAAGAAAGGCATCGAAGTGGATAGAGCTAAGATAGAACACATCTCGAAGCTCCCAACGCCCAAAATAGTCAAGGACGTGAGAAGCTTCCTTGGGCTTCCAGGGCTTTATAGAAGATTTGTGCAGGGTTTTTCATAGATTGCCAAGCCATTGTGTACCTTGTTAGAGAAAGAAAAACCATTCTTGTTTGTGAAATTGCTGTGACATTTGAGAAACTAAAAGAAGTGTTGAGCACGACTCCTGTCATGGTGGAACCCAACTGGGAGAAATCATTTGAGGTAATGTGTGAGGCCAGTGACTTCGCGGTGGGAGCCATCCTTGCCAAAGGCGAGAAAGAATGTTGCACCCAATATATTATGCCAGCAAAACACTCAATAAGGCACAAGTGAATTATACGACCACGGAGAAGGAATTGTTGGCAGTTGTGTTTGCCTTCGATAAATTTAGATCGTATCTCATGGGCAGCAAAGTGGTGGTACACACAGATCATTCTGCACTGAAATATCTCCTCACCAAAAAGGATGCAAAACCCAGACTGATCCGATGGATATTACTACTTCAAGAGTTTGATTTAGAGATCCAAGACCGGAAGGGAAGCGAGAATCAGGTGGCATATCATTTATCACGAATTCAAGGAGATGATCAAGATAGGGAAATTAAAGAAATATTTGCAGATGAACAAGTTATCAAGGTTGACATACATAGAGACCCATGGTACGCAGATTTTGTCAATTACTTGGCATGTGGAATCAGCCCACCAGACGCATCGTCGCATCAACGAAAGAAGATTTTCCATGACGTCAAGCATTATTTTTGGGATGAACCATATCTTTATAAGCTGGGGCCAGATCAGATCTGGAGTTGATGCATAGTAGAGCAATAAATGAAGCAAATTTTGGATGCGTGTCACATAACACCATATGGAGGCCACTTCTCAGCTCAATATCCCCAAAAACAGGTACAATGAGGACATTGTCCATTCCAAGTGTGGGGGGGAAGTACCTAGTTTGGTTCAAGGAGAAAGTTGTTTAAAAAAAAAAAAGATGAAAACATGTTCTACCTTTAATGAAGATTAAGTAATCAGGGAAGGTCATGACACCCGTGATCAACCTTGCATGAAAAATCGACTGAGAAAAAGAGCAAGCAAGGCAAGTTTCGCATAGTGATGTGCACTCGTAGCCAGACATTGATACCACAAAGTATTGGTGAGTTGGAGCGAAGGTGCAATTGACTAGAGAAACATGTTTTCCAAAGTAAAAATTTCAAGAACGATTAAGTTGAAAGGAGACAAAGGGGGAAAAATAAGAAGAAAAGTAAGGGATCTTGATATATAGGAAAGAGTCGAAGATTATGGCAACAACATGGTGTTAGGAGGAGGAATACCGTCTGAGAGATCAAACAAAATAGGCAACTAGGACCCTTGGAAAAATAAACAGATTGAGAAGGTACATGAATTGCTTGAGGACAAACAATGGTTCAAGTTCGGGGGTGTGATAACTCTCGTTTATGAGAGTTATTTAAGACCATTATTGATATCTTATTATTTAAATTGATCGAAAAGTAGGCGAAAGTATGAGTAGCTATTCAAGAATTACGTCATTTTCATAAAACTAATAAGAAAACTCACATATCATTATTTGGTTGCAGGAAGGCAAAATGAGGCAATTGCCTGGCCAACAGACGCAAAATGATGCAAATGCCCAGCTTTCAGAAACTGGCCACTGCAGTCACTTAAGTGTAGAAGTAAAAGATGCGGGAATCAAGGAAAATATTAAAGCATGAAAATCAAGCCGGAATTCACGGGAAAGAATCTAAGATGGTTGACGAAAACCCTAAGGACAAGCTACTCTATAAATAGGTGAACAAGTGCTCGATAAAGCTGGCCGGAAGAGAGGATTTCTGCACTAAATTCACTGTTGCCATTTTGTTGTTTTTCTTATTGTTGTAATTCAGTTTTTGAAGCGTCCCAGTTCAGAACTTCGTGTTTTGTTTCGTTCTTAGTTTTCGTTCAGTTCTTGAAATTATTTCAATTCTGTAGTGCGGTAAACATTGCTAGTTGATCAACTTTTGTTATTCCAGTTCAGTAAACTATTTTCATTCTGTTCTCTAGTTCATGTTTCGCAAACTTGTTGTTACTTTCAATAAAGGATTAGTCATTCTGTTTCATTCCTGCTTTGGAAGCCTTCTTCATTTACAACTTGGGTACCCTCTCGGTTCATGCTTAAAAGTGGTAGATCGAGAAGGGTGACTTGAGATGTTGTCTTTATCTACTCAGTTTGCATTTAGCTTTACTGTTTTATCCATGAGGAGCTAACTTCCCTTAGGGATTCGGAATGTGAATGCCCTAAGTGATGACAACAAGACTCCAAAGCAAGAGCAATTTGGTTAGACCCCAAGTAAGTTTACTTTTGGTGATTTTATTGTGGGAAACCTTAGTTGGCCATCTAAGGTGACCTATTAAGCTTGAGTTCAGTACCGAAAGGGTTAAACTAAAGTGGAGATCCCAAAAGTAATGGAGTAAAGGGGCTTAGACATCAGACCCGAATGTTGACCTTAGGCATAGGGCAAGACTCCAAGACCATAGAGCCATGGTTATAAACACCTGAGATAGATTGACTATAGACATATAAGATCAATCACTTAGTTTCATAACGATACTTCACAGAAGGTCAAATGGGAGTAGGGCTTGGTTTACTTGCTTGAAGAGTTTAACCATCACTTGGCAGTCGATCGTCGATGCAGTACAAGGCAATTGTGTTGTAGCGGTAGGAGAATTCAACTACGCGATGAGGCATCGCAAGGAAATTGCACTATTTTCCCTTCGTGAGCTAGTATGTTCAATTATCGTGCCATTGTTGCCCCGCACTGCAAGGTGTAACTGTCACGCGAGGCAATTGCCTCAAGTTGCATTGTCTTTCATTAGCGGACTTAACATTATGAATCCCTTCTTTTCTTTATTGCATTTATCTTTAGATATAATCACCACATCACTCATCACATTTTTTGTTACCTTTTGCAATCAGCCCACATCTTGTTTCACTACTGATCAGTTTTATTTATTCGTTCCCTTGGGTTCGACACTCTGGAATACTTCCAATTTTATATTACTTTGATCGCGTGCACTTGCGCATTTTCGCGCTATCAAGTTTTTGGCGCCATTGCCGGGGAACGACATTATTAATAAAATTGATCGGAGATACACAGAAGAGGGCAGTTTGCAATTCGACGCAATTACATCGGGTTAGCCCAACGCAATTGCCTGGCAGTGGCAGTTTCTCTCTGTCTCCAGAAACACGCTGTTTAATCGCAGGAAACTGCAAGATCAAGCACGGTGTATGAAAAAAGAGCTCTGCCTCTTGGAGCATGATCCGGAGATAGAAATGACTATCCACTTACGGCGAAGACAACGGAGAAGGAAAGGAGTGCAGAATGTGAACACGTAGATCAACTGCGAAGACAAACCTATGCGACATCAGGGAATGGCGCAGATGAACGAAGAACAACCACAAAATGTGAATAACGGGCAGAACAAGCTCCCATGGCTAATCTAATTTTCATTGCAGATGAAACAAATAGAGCCATACGGGACTATGCAACAACCACCTTTCAGAATTGGAACACATGGATCATGGAGCCCAACATCGAAGCGAATCACTTCGAACTCAAACCAGTGATGTTCCAAATGCTCAACACTATGGGCCAATTTGCAAGATTGCCAAACGAGGACCCGCATAAGCATATAAAAACTTTCCTACGCATATGCAACTCATTCATAATCAATGAAATTTCTAAGGAAGCCTTGCGGCTGAAACTATTTCCTTTTTCATTACAGGGAATAATGCAGAGGCTTGGTTGGACTCATTTCCCCCGGATTGAATAAGGACATGGGATGAACTGGTGAAAAATTTTCTGTTGAAATATTTTTCACCCACAAAAAAAATGCACAAATCCGAGGGGAGATTATCACTTTCAAAAAGGGCATCAGTTAAGGGTTAGACATGGCATGGGAGCGATTTAAGAAGTTGGTCAGGAAGTGTCCGCACCATGGATTGCCCTCTTCCCTCATGATAGAGCATTTCTATAACGAGCTAATACAAGCTTCCAAGACACTGGTGAATGCTTCAACAAATGGATCATTATTGACCAAAACAGTAAATGAAGCACAGACATCCTCGACACCATGGTATCGAGCAACAACCAGTGGGGAGAGGACGATGTAAGTCATGTGTGTGGTGTTGCAGGTGTGCATGAGGTAGATGCAATTGCTAACCTTAGTGTCCAGATGGCAACCATGAATAACATGTTGAATAACATGGCAGTAGGAAACCAAGCATCAATAGCAATGGTTAGCCAAACATCAACACCTTTATGCCCTTACTGCCAAGAAACCCATGTATATAACAATTGACCTCACAATCCTGCATCAGTCTGCTATATTGGACAGAACAGAATGAATCAATACTCAAGCACTTATAACCCAGGATGGCGTTAGCACCCAAACTTCTCTTGGGGAGGACAGAGTTCTGGAAGCACAAGCCAGCCTCAATACACCAAACAGGGAGGTCCGCCTGGATTTAATAATACGTCCCAACAGCAGTATGCATCTATTGCATAAAATAATAATGCAATACCGCAAGTGTACGGGTCAAGTTTTAATATAGTGATTTGAGTTCAGAGTATCGAGTAAAGGTTTTATAGATTGATCAATTACTAAGATATTAATTCTTCATTTTATCTAAAGCAACAGAAATAGGAATAAAGGTGAAATATGATATTAATTAATTAATTAATTAAATTAGATTTAATTAATTATTATTTTAATTAAATTAATATTATTTTTAATATTAAATATAATATTAAAATAAAAATCGTGGGATCAATCCCACGATTTGTTCTCTCACGTTCCTCTCCCTCTCTCTGTTCTATCGATAAAAGAGAAGGGAGGAAGACAGTAAAAAAAAATGATGATTCTGCGTATCAAATTCCAAAAGGGTTTGGGTTTGTTAAGATTGTGTCCTGCAGAAACCTTTTGTAGTTGTAGAAATTTCAGAGGCCAAAAAGGTATTATTCAATTTCCTTTTAGTTTAGAATTAATCGTAGAAATTGTTCTCTGTGAATTTACCAATGTACTAGTATTTTAGGAACTTATTAAAATTCGAGTTTATTCCCAATATGCTTCCGCTGTAAAGGTTTTTCAAAACCATCAATTAGGAGGAAACCAACTGGAGATTTCTAAACATTAGACTTCTTAGACTTATGATTTGAGAATTTAATTACGCCCAATTAATTAACTAATTAAGTAAATTAAGGTATAAGAATTGCATCTGTTGCGTAAAATAATAATGCAATAATGCAAGTTTACAGGTCAAGTCTTAATATAGTGATTTGAGTTAAGAGTATCGTTCTCAGGAATGGTTTTCTAGATTGATCAATTACTAAGATACTAATTCTTAATTTTATCTAAAGAAAAAGAAATTGTAATAAAGGTGAAAATAAAGATAAAAGGATAGATAAACAAGTGGAGACACGAATAAGATAGAATTGTTAGGGGGATTGATTTCACAAGTTAATTCCTTAATTAGCACATGCAATTGACTACGGTTGTGAGATTATAAACAAGAAGTTAGAGATATTCAAAAGACTTTCTCGAGAACTAATGATTCTCATGCAGAACAATAAATCCTAAAGTTACCTAATTATGAATTTTAAAAGCATGCATGACATTAAACAACTTCTTAAAACGTTTCCCAAACAACCCAAGTCACTTTCGTGTCCATCAACTTAAATCAACAAAACATGCTAGACTTGGCCAAAGAAAAGCAAGCATTAAGAAAGAATCACCAAAAATAAATCAACACAATCAAAGTTCAATACATGACTAAATTAAGTTCATAACAAGCTACATCAATCCCCTAATATGGAATTTAGCAACTCATAATCACCATAAAAACAAGCTAATGCCATAGAAGAGTCTATAAACTAAGCTAAAACTAAAAGAAAGAGAAATAAAACTCGTAAGTGTCAATGTCGGTCCCTCGTTCCCGAGCTCTCGTCACGATCTCGAGCCTTCACTCATGTCTTGGCTCCCAAGGAATGCTCTTCTTCTCCGTTTAGAGTGTGTATTTCGAAATTAGGTCCAAAAACTATCAAATTCGGCTCCCCTTGCATTGGGTATAAAATGATATTTTATAGTAAAAATCGACACGACGTTGCAACATCGTGCCCTAGGCGGCAAATAAAAAAGGAAATTGTCTGCGGCGTTGCAATGTTGAGGGCAGTGTTGCAACGCCGCTACCCTAACGCGCGCACCTACTATCGATCCGGCGTTACGACGCTGCAAAGTAGTGTTGCAACGCCATCACCAAGACTTCTATATGCCAAATATCCGCAACATTGGCGTTGCAACGCCTAGAATGGCGTTGCAACGTTATGGCCTCAGGTCAAAATGCTTGAATTGGTCCTCTTGATCAACTACCTTCAACTTTTAAGCTCCATTAGCCTTAATTCGACCCCGAACACGCCAAAATATCTCCATTTGACCTGTTAATGCTCTTCACCTGAAATTCATAGATTTGGATACGTGAAAGGTCTGAAATTATCATAAAAACTAGCAAATTATAAGCCTAAGGATAACTCATTTTGTGTGTTATCAGCATCAACACCTATAGAATTACCCTTCGATACGTGTCTCTCATTTATTTGCTTTCTAAGATTAGAATTTATTTTCTCCATTCTTTTCCTACTTTCTGTTCTGCAAAATATAGCATAGTAATATTTATTTACAGTAGTTAATTGAATTAAAAACCAATCCCTGTAGATTCGATACTTGATACTCTAGTGTCATTTTATATTACTTTACGCTTACGTGTACACTCCAATCAGATCTCAATCTTTGAGTTTCCTCCTTGGCTCTCTAAAACTCTTCTTCAAGCCCTTAGACAATGTAGAAATCAAGATTATAATTCTCGTCTCTAAAAAATGGTTCATCTTCACGAATGATAAACTTCTCCTTTTATAGAATCGGGACAGATTGCAACGTTAGAGGCAGCATTCCAAGCTACCCCTGTGAATTTTATAAATAAGGAAAATATAAAGATGTATTGCATTGAAATACCATAATCAATGTTGCAACGCTATGCTTGTGGGGTTTTAAGGTTTAAAGGCTCATTAAATGTTGTTGTAATGCTATAACGAGCGTTGCAACATTATGTCTTCGAATCCAAAAGCCTTGTTATTCTTCTTCAACACTTGAATCCTCAAATATAACTCAATTATTCTCTAAAGTCATCTAAATACTTCATAATACTCCGGTTTTGCTCCAAACACTCGATTTCTGAGAAATCATCATAAAAACACATGAATGCATACAAAACCATAACAAAAATAACACAAAACTAAGCCTAGGAATACCATTAGTTTTCCTAGTATCACTAATCAAACAGAAGGTGCTAATGACTTAGACTTAAAAGCTTGATTTATTCAACTTCATGTGGTTCTCTAAGTAGAGGTGTTTCCTTACCATCATTCATGCAAGCAATTCTTTCTCCACTATGATGTAGTTAGCCTATGCATTATTCATGGTCTTTGACAATGCTCATCACCCACATACCAAATAGTGTTATTGTTTGCTTAGTTTTATGCTAGTTTTGCTATGGTTTTGTGTACTTTTATGTATTTTTAGGTATGTTTTGCATAAATCAAAAATTTGAGGTAAAGTTGATAAATTGAAAGATATTTGGACGAATTTGAAGCAATTTGCGTCCTAAATTGAGGATCCAAGTATCGAAGATGAAGATAAGGCAATTGGGAGCCTTAAATTAATGTATCTTCTTTTGTTGTGTTTTATATTTAGTAACTTGTTTTCCTTTATTTAAGAACCTGTCTTTTATTGCAACAAATGACTCAACAAGGTTAACATTAACTATATTCAAGGTCTGAGAGTTTAGCTTATCTTTCTACATGTTGCTTCTTTAGAGCGTATATAACTGATCAATTCTTGCAAAGTCAGGTCCTTCTTTTTGTTTTAGAGATTTTTGCAGTAGTCACTCCAGGAAGGAGCAAACTTCTTGAGCAGTACATTCTTCGCTTGAAGTTTTCAAATTTCTTCATGCCTTCGATCAGTACATTTGCCACCAAATTTTCGTACTCATGAACCTTCTTCATGACTTGTTTGTCATTCATCATTTGGAATTGCAGTCATTTGCATATGACGGATTTTTTTCAACATACATCATCTCTACCATATCTAGATTTCAAAGTATCCCAAATTACCTTTACAGATTTCTAGACAACAAAGAGGTCGAACAGAGAGTCAGTCATGTGATTGAGGAGATGGTCGCGGATCATTTTCTTACCCTACTTGAAGTTATCAGAATCATGTCAGTGGGTTGTTTCGGTTGGAAATAATCAACATTGGTTGCATCGGATAAGCAAAGACAACAACAATAAGCTTCTCTGGATCTACAACACTAGCACCTTTGGATTTGTCAGAGATGAGGACGTAGTCGACTTTTAGTTGTTCGGAGAAGATCAAGAGCTTTTGTCACCAGCGCCAATAGTTTGATCCGTCTAGTGATTCTTATTTGGATAGATCTTATAGCACCTTTCCAGACTTAATCATCGACATGGTAAAATTGCTTTCAAATTAATGAAATAGACAACAAACAATTTTCTGTTGTGTTGTAGAGTACCACTATCTTGAAAGCAATTTCGATACGACCTTATTGCTAAATCGTTTTATATTGATTGCTCCTAAAGGTTAACACAACACCCTTCACAAACATGCACTCGTCAATGAAGGATTAGAATTAAGAAATCAAATGTACAGGAAAACAGAACGCCAAGAAGAAAGATAAAAATCCCCTTGTTATGGTTTGAAACAAGCCAATAGAAAGAAAAAGAAAAATTCCTTTTCAAAATCCCCAATCCACAATTTATGCAAAATCATTAAGGCAAAACGGTAAGAAAATTAAAAATCAAACGGTTTTAGAAAGAAAACGTTTTGGTTTTACTTTTAAGAGGAAACAAATTTTTGCACAAACACAATTACCCATCTCATCCATCTAACTGAAGGGATTTTGAATTCCCGCAGCGGAAGACGTTGTGAAACGTCGTTGATCTGTTGTGTAAAACGTGTCTTAAAATTGAATTTGTCTCATAGATCCTAGGCTAAACATGCAAATAGGAGAAGAAAACAGTAAGGAAAAATACTACTTACTTGTTGAAGAACACTTCTTCAATCCTCTTCTCCTCCGGTCACGATCTCTCTCGATCCAACGTTCTCCTCGAACACGAACCACAATCCAAACAGGGAGACACCTCCAAAAGGTCTTCTCGGTTGTTCTCGGGAGGTTGAGGGAGAGTGAGTGGGACTCCCTTTGGTTTTAGGTGAGGAGAAGTTTTAGAGAGAATTGAGAGAGAATGAGAGAAAGTCTTTTTGCTCTCTTTGGATGAAAATCCAAAAAATTGCAAATGGCACACCAAAGGCTTCTTGCAAAGCCTTTAAATACTATTGTGTGATGGAGTTAAAACCTCCACCAAATCACAATTTTACCACAACCATATAATATACAAATCACATTTGCATATTATATAATATAAGGTATCTCATACCTTATTATACAAATCTCATTTGCATAAATGTGGAATTATAAATTGAATCACATTCAATTTAATTTCTCTCAATTCAATTTCTCCAAATAGCATTAATTAATCAATTAGGCTATACTATAGTTTATTATGAATCTCATTCACATCAAACTATATATTATGTCATCTATATCTCATATAAACAACATAAATACCCAAATAATGAATTTGAACACTTCACATTCACACCAAATCTGTAAACCCTCAATTTGTCCAATTTGAGCCAACCGAGAGGACCTAATGGACCTACACGTGTGAGCTCCAATGATCCGAGACTAACTTTGTCAAACTCTTTGACCCAGGTTATTCAACATTCATTAACTACGGTAACACTCCACTAAAGCCCGTGAGTTTGCACTCTCATCATTGTAGGACAAGTTGTGTCCATCGATATAACCAATACCCATGAGTCGACCCTTCACGGGTTGTTCGTAGTCACGGTTGGGTCAAATTACCGCTTTTTACCTCGTGTCTACCTCTTGCTCCTTAAGTCCCCCACTGCTCCTCTAATGAACAACTACGTTGCATGGTCCAACCATAAACAACAATCCTCTCAGTCAATGAGAGAGTGGGGCCCCGTTGTTCAAGCCCAGAGACAAAGCACTTAAGGGAACAACCCCTCTAGTTTCCCTAAGTCGAGAACGAGTGAATTCTTTCTTGCGTAGTCAAGTTCCCAGCTCCCCACGTGGTCAAGCCCCTGAGAAGATAGGCATATTGGGCGAGCAACAGTGGCCACCCTCACCCGTACTAGTCAAAGGACAGACCCCCGCAGACAAGAGTCCGTAACACGCTCAGGATTAAGGTCGAGTCACTAATGGTCATCTACGAATTTATTAGCTCTATACTATTAACGGTGTTACATCAGTAAGTCTAATAATTCACGATCCGGTCTTGTACAATCTCATTGCACAGGATGCCCCCACTCGCATGTCAACCACATGAACGAGTTGGATCACCTTGTTTGTATTTAATACAAAGCGGGCCACATCCACAGTGTATCCAGGATTAGGTCACCAACCCTATCTATATACTGTAGACCGTTCGGGTCATTAACTCGAACGCGGTCCTCCCTGTGTGTCCACTACACACCGTTCAAGTTCTTAGTTCTCTCATAATACAATGACCCTGGAGCTTAGTTTATTGGATTAAGTTTATGAAAAATGCGAGACATAAAGTTTAAATAAATAACTCTTATTTATTTACAAAATGTTGAAATAAATAACTCTTATTCATTTACAACTTGAAATATTACAAACTACACGAGATGAGGACATACATCCCAACAAACTCCCACTTGGACTAAGCTAGTGGAGTACATGATACATTTCTCAAATGTACAGTAAAGTAATACCATAAACTAGGGCATTGAATACCCCTTTACAATACTCCCACTTGCCCTAGTCAGGAAGCACTCGAAGACCTAGACTCTCTAGCTGACCCTCAAACACCTTAGCCGTGAGGGCTTTTGTAAATGGATCAACAATGTTGTGCTCCGAAGCTATCTGCGTGACTGTCACGTCTCCGCGGTGCACAATCTCCCGTATCAGTGATACTTACGCCTATATGCTTGCCCCTTTTTATGACTCGAGGTTCTCTCGAGTTGGCTCTTTGCACCGCTTTGTCACAAAGCGGTGTGATTGGCAAGTTCATATTTGGAACAACTTCCAAATCCGTCATGAACTTCCCGAGCCAAACGACTTCCTTCGCTGCGCCTTCACAAGCCGCAACATATTCGGCTTCCATCGTGGAATCGGCGATGCATCCTCGCTTGATGCTTCGCCACACACGACTCCTCCATTAAGAATGAAGGTTGACCCGAAGTGGATTTCTAGAATCCTTATCGGTCTTAAAGTCGTAAATCTGTGTATCCCGTGAAGGATCAAATCTCCACTCTCATACACAAGGTTGTAGTTCCTCGTTCTCCTAAGACACTTCGAGGATTGCCTTTACTACCGCCCGGTGATCTAATATCGATTGGATTGATACCTCACCGACAATCCCAAGCGCATAATGAGATGTCGGGCCTAGTACACGAGATGGCATACATCAAGCTCCCTACAACCTGAAGCATAGAGGATTCGCCTCATATCTTCAACCTCTTGAGGCATCTTAGGACATTGATCCTTAGGCAGTGAACCCCATGCCCGAAAGGCAAACAAGCCCCTTCTTGGAGTTCTCGTGATCTTATATCTAGACAACATCTTGTCAATATAAGACGCTTGAGACATGGCTAGCGTGCTCGTTCTTCTTGGTTCAGGACAATCTAGATACCTAGAACATATGCTGTGCCTCTCCCAAATCTTTCATTTGGAATTGCGAAGCCAACCATTCCTTAATGTCAGTAAGAAATCCTACCTCATTCCCAACAAGAAGGATATCATCCACATACAATATAAGAAACGCGACAGTATTGTTAACGATTTTCTTGTAAACACAAGGCTCGTCAACATTTTGATCAAAGCCATAAGATTTGATTGCCTCATCAAACCTTATATTCCAAGACCTCGAGGCTTGTTTCAGTCCATAAATAGACCTTTTAAGCCAAGCAAACTCTTTGCTCTTGGCCTTGGGCAATGAACCCCTTGGGCTGGTCCATATAGATGATCTCGTCAAGGTTGCCATTCAGAAAGGCGGTCTTGATATCCATCAGCCATACCTCATAGTCATAATATGCGGCAATTGCCAGAAGGATTCTAATCGACTTTACCATGGCAACGGTGAAAAGGTTTCTCATAGTCAACCCTTTCCACTGGTAAAACCTTTGCCACTAGTCGAGATTTGAAGGTGCACCTTCTCATCTACACCACGTTTACGCTTGTAGATCCACTTGCAATCAATAGGTTTTACCCCATCCAGTTGGTCCACAAGCTCCCAAACGGAATTGAAGTACATCGACTCCATTTCCTGGTCCATAGCTTTAATCCATTCATCTTTATCAACGTCTGCCATTGCCTGATCATAGGTCAATGGATCCTCGCAGTCATCATCAGGGGTGACGACTTCGATTTCAGCTAAACCCATGTAACGTTCAGGCTGTCTCACAGTCCTCCCACTACGTCGAGGCATTCCCAACTCTTGGGAACGGACTTGACTAGATGAGCTAGGATCAGCAACACTTGTTGACGTACTAGCACCATCAGCAACTCTTGTTGATGTACTGTCCATTTCATTTAACACGATCTTACTCCTTGGTAAGTGATCCCTGATGTGGTCTTCCTCAAGGAAAGTAGCGTTTGTCGACACAAGCACCCTATTATCCTTAGGATCATAAAAGTAACCACCTCTAGTCTCTTGGGTAACCTACAAAGAGGGACAACTTTGAACGGGGTTCCAACTTCTTCGGGTTTAACACCAACACATGGGTCGGGCATCCCCAAATTCTGAAATGACGTAAACTGGTTTTACGACCATGTCAGAGTTCGAAAGGTGTTTCACAAACACTTTTCGATGGAACGGTGTTCAAAATGTAAACCGCAGTCTCCACTGCGTAACCCCAAAAGGAATCAGGGAGACGAGCATAGCTCATCATCGGCCGAACCATGTCCAACAAGGTTCTGTTTCTCCTCTCCGATACACCATTCTGCTGTGGCATACCAGATGCTGAGAGTTGGGACGTGATTCCATGTTCTATCATATAGTCCTAGAATTCAGTGTCCATATACTCTCCACCTCGATCCGATCGAAGTGTTTTAATCATTTTACCTAACAGGTTCTCAACCTCAGTCTTGAACTCCTTGAAATTTTCAAGTGGTTTAGACTTCCTATGCATTAGGTAAATGTACCCATACCTCGAATAGTCATCTATGAAAGATACGAAGTATTCGTAACCTCCTCGTACTTTAACATTCATCGGACCACAGAGGTCAGAATGTATAAGCTCAAGGGGCTCCTTGGCTCTATATCCTTTTTCACTAAAAGGACGTTTGGTCATTTTGCCTTCAAGGCATGACTCACATACTGGTAAAGAGTTTTCTTCCAACTCGCTTAGAAGTCCACTCTTCACTATTCTCTCAATCCTATTGAGATTAATGTGGCCTAACCGTAGATGCAAAAGATGGACACTTTCTTTTGGAGAAACTTTTAATCTCTTAGTTCAAGCGTTTAGGTTGTTTTTAAACAATTCGGTGTTCAAAACACTTTTGACCGAATTAGGGTTCAAAACATATAAATTACTACGAAGCGAAGCAGAACAAATCAAATTTCCATTTCGAGAAATAAACGTTTATTACTCTTGAAAGAAACGAAAATATTTTGTTCTAATAGGCAGGAAATAGAAACTAGGTTTCTCGTAAACCCAGGAACTATGTACATATTATCCAATATAAGTACTTCTCGCCAAAGAAAACGACTTCTGTAGTGCTTATTGTTGTATTTGAGACAACTTCTCCGGATCCAACCACGAGTGTTATCTCACCCTCTTGGAGCCATTTGCCAGAACTTAATCCTTGAAAAAAAGAGCAAACATGGTTAGTGGCGCCTGAATCCAATATCCAAGCAGAGTCATTACTCTCCACTAAACAAGTTTTTGTGACAAGTAAATCACATTTACCTGTCATCTTCTTTTCATCGAGGAATTTGGGACAACTCCTTTTCAGGTGACAATGGTGGTGAGTATACTTCGAATGAGTTCAGGTATTATTGCGCACAACATGGCATTAGGCATGAGAAGACAGAGCCTGGCACACCACAACGCAATGGAGTTGCTGAAAGGATGAACAGAACCATTGTAGAGAAGGTGAGGTGCATGCTTAGAATGTTTGATCTTCCTAAGACATTTTGGGATGAAGCAGTGCAATGTGTCGTGTATTTGATTAATCGATCTCCATCGATTCCTCTTGGTTATGACATTCCAGAGAGAGCATGGAAGGGACGTGATCCCACTTATTCGCATTTGAGAGTCTTTGGCAGCAAGGCATACATGCATGTGCCTAAAGAACAAAGGTAAAAGCTTGATTCGAAGACTAATCCATGTGTATTTGTTGGATATGGGGATGAAGAGTATGGTTACAGGCTCTACGATCCAGAAAAGAAAAAGGTAGTGAGAAGCAGAGATGTAGTATTCTTTGAGCACGAGAAGGGTGCAGATCTTCTGAGTACGAGGTACACTTCTATTTCAAAATCGTTTTTTGATACTACTAATGATCTTTCTTCTACTCCTTCTATTATTCACTCGTCGAATAAGAATGTTGAAGATGTACTTGATGATGTACATGATGATGTTGGTGAGGTAGAACCTGATGGTAATGTACCAGATCATGTTGATGATGATGATCTTGATGAGTCTTCATCTAATGAAGAAATCCATAATGAAGTGATTCATGAAGACGTTCATGAGTAGGGGGAGCAATTTATCCCTCAAGTGGAGGATACACAGGTTCGAAGGTCCACAAGAGAGCGTAAACCTTCAACAAAATATCCAAGCTCAAAGTTCATTCTAGTTAGTGAAGATGGAGAGCCAAAGAACTATCAAGAGGTCTTGTCTCATGATGAAAAAGACAAGTGACTTGATGCAATGAATGAGGAGATGAATTCCTTGAAAAAGAATGAAACCTATGAGCTAGTGCAACTTCCAAATGACAAGAAAGTTTTGAGAAACAAGTGGGTTTTCAAGTATAAAAAGGATGGCGAGAAGATAGTAAAGTTCAAAGCCAGATTAGTGGTAAAATGATGCAACCAGAAAAAGGGCATTGACTTTGATGAGATATTCTCTCCAGTAGTCAAAATGACATCTATCAGAACAATTTTGGGTTTAGCAGCAAGTCTAGATTTTGAATTGGAGCAACTTGATGTAAAAACTGCTTTTTTACATGGTGATTTGCATGAAGAGATCTACATGGAGCAACCTGAAGGATTTGAAGAAAAGTGGAAAGATAAACTTGTTTGCAAGTTGAAGAAGAGTCTTTATGGGCTTAAACAGGCACCAAGACAGTGGTACAAGAAATTTGATTCGTTTATGATAAACAATTATTATAAACGAACTACAGTTGATTCCTGTGTGTATTTCAGAAAGTTCCCTGGAGGTAACTTCATTATTCTTCTTTTATATGTAGATGATATGTTGATAGTTGGACAAAATGCAGATATGATTCAAAGTTTGAAGAAAGACTTGTCCAAGTCATTTGACATGAAAGATTTAGGCCCAACAAAGCAAATCTTAGGCATGGAGATTACTCGTGACAGGAAAGCTGGGAAATTGTGGTTATCCCAAGAGAAGTATATTGAACGGGTACTTGGAAGGTTCAATATGAAGCATGCTAAGCCTGTTGGTACACCATTAGCAACTCACTTCAAGCTAGATAAGAGAGCTTGTCCTACAACAGAGAAGGAGAAAGAAGCAATGTCAGCCATTCCTTACTCTTCTGCAGTTGGTTCTCTGATGTATGCTATGGTGTGTACTAGACCTGATATTACACATGCAGTCGGTTTAGTGAGTCGTTTCTTATCCAATCCAGGTAAGGCTCACTGGGAAGCAGTGAAGTGGATCTTCAGATACTTGCGAGGCACCTCCAAAATTAGTTTATGTTATGGAGGTGGTAAACCTATACTTCAAGGCTATATTGATGCAGATATGGCGGGTGATCTTGATAATGTAAAGTCTACCTCAAAGTTATGTGTTTACATTTTCGGGAGGAGCCATCTCATGGCAATCCAAGCTACAAAATGTGTAGCATTGTCCACAACTGAGGCAGAGTATATTGCAGCAGTGGAAGCAAGCAAGAAGATGCTATGGCTTAAAAGATTCCTTCAAGAGTTAGGTTTGAAGCAAGATGAGTATGTAGTATTCTGTGATAGTAAGAGTGCAATGGATTTGAGCAAGAATTCAATGTATCATGCTCACACCAAACACATTGACATTAGATATCATTGGTTGTGAGATGTGATTGAAGAGAAGATAATGAAATCAAGAAAGTCCATACCGACAAGAATAGTGCGAGATATCTTTGACTAAAGTAATTCACGGAATCAAGCTTGAGCTTTGTAGTAAGTTTGTTGGGATGAAGTTCAAGTGATCATGGATGTGATTGTGTCTTCCCCACAATGGGGCTGGAGGGGGAGATTGTTATAGGTGTCCAACCCATTTGTTAGACAAACATGGGTTTTCTTATGTTTGTGGGCCCAAAATATCGGCTTATATGTTTAGCCCATTTGAGGTTAAATGAGTTGGCTTATCTAAAAAGCCTAGATTTTTTTAGGAGGATATAACCTAAAAGGAAAAAGAAAAAACGAAAGGGGAATATAGAAAACGTTGGGAGATTAGTGCAGTTCAGTTTTTCACTGACGACGTTCACAAAGTTGTCGTTTGCCGGAGTTTCCACCGTTGGATTTTGCTGACATTTTGTCAGCATGTTGAGGACTCACAGGGCCTTGTTTTGAACGGTTGGATCGTCGTTCTGAGTTTCGGTTTATCGAATATTGCTGTCGGACAGAACCTGCAAAAACTTGGTGATATTTATCATCCTTCATCTCTCAATTATCGTTTCTTGCTGTATGTAACTATATTGGTGGGTTGTGAATCTTTGTAAGATCGATTTGAGTTCTTTTTTCCTCAATTTTATCATAATAAGAGAAGGTGACAAGGGTGGACTCCTCACAAGTCCCGTGGTTTTTACTCTTCACATCGAAGAGGTTTTCCACGTATAATTCGTGTGTTTCTTGCATGTTGTTGTCCATTGCTGGTTGTTGCTTGAGAATTATTTGGTGAATAATTTGTGGTGAATTGAAGTATATTGTTGGTTGATTGTCTTAGAGAGATCTTGGTGGTTATTAATTTACTATTTTGGTCCTATCACTATTTTATAAAAAACATTTTGGAGATAAGTCTTGGAATTAGAAGGTGTTGAATTGGTGCATCGAAAATCAAAAGATTTTGAAGGTGAAGATTCCGAAGAACGTGGAAAGAGAATGGAGGAAATAAGGTTGTACTGCACCTGCGTGTTCTTCAACTTCTATTGGGCGTACCGTGTACTACAAAGTTGGCCATCGTACTACATTATCTGATTCACAATTATCATTTTAATTAATTTCCATTTCTTTCATTCACATTTCTCCCATAATCTCCCATAACACCCCTTAACCTTTTTTTTTTTTCCTTTTTGGATTATTTTATTTTATATATAAAAAAAAACATCGCAAAAGAAAAAAAAAAGACCCAAATGGAAATGGTTACCCACTAAAATTTGAGGACTAAAATGGACAAACTTATTTTTTTAATCAAACTGTTTATTGCAATTGGCATACTAAGGACACAGAGCTCATTATCCAAAAATTAAAAAAAAAATATATGACATTTGTGTCAGTTTTTATTTAATTATATCATTATGTAATGATTTTAATTTAAATTTGGCATGCCTACCAACCTATTTCGCTTTCATCCCTTGCTTGTAAATATTCTACATTAGTTTCTAAACGTTTTAAGGTTTTGTTTTAGACCCTAATGGTAGATAAAAAAAAAAAAATGGTTGGTTGTCAATTTCGATGATTTGAGTTTAATCTTAGTTTTGTTTTTATATTTTTAAAAGTTTCAATTTAATTTTTGATTCGAGCTAATTAGTTTCAATTTGGTAATTATAGTTGTAAAGTTTTCAATTCAGTTTATGCTTCGGTGAAAACTCACAAATCGTCCATGCCATTAAAGTTGTTTGTGACATTTTTTATTTATTAATTGAAAAAGGAGATAATATTTTATATTCGATTGATTGCGTTAGCTTATTGTGTATACTAAGAGCTAAAAATAGGAAAAACTAATGTTATTTTGTTTTTTATGGTTTGTGAGATTTTGTTCAACAATAAATTCTACATAGAAAATAAGCTGGACTTGTAAGAAAACCATATTGAAACCTTGAAAGTCATTGCAACCAAATTGAAAGAGGCCTAAATCAAATAGTTATTGGTAATTTGAAAAACTATTATTTTAGTTCTCACAATTAATTTCTTTTGTCAACAATTTTAATAAATTTTAAATTCATTTCAAAACACCATATCCAATCTATATACATATTTTAGTTCAACCGAAAATTCAAATCTCTAACGTCTTGATCAAGAGTATATGTTTTAACAGCCAGTTGAGCTATATAATGTTTGAGTGGACACTAATCAATTTGTATGTGGCTTAAAGTGAACAAGTAAACATTATGTATAGTTATCATTTTTGCTAGATTATTCAAGGAAGATAAATAGCAAGAAAAAACTAAAACAGTTTATATATATATATATATAAAAAGAAAAGACTAAGTAACTAGAAGTCTAAAATAAAACATATTATAAAAATGGATTCAAAAAGAAAAAAAATAAACTTATTATTTTATTTAGAGAGTGGGTTGTTCTAAGTATATATGTAGATAACAACAAACTTGTAGGAATTGGGATTTGACTTTTTTTTTTTCTTCTTTTTTTTTTCTGCAGAGTTATTGTGTTAGGATTTATAAAAAAAAAAAAAGGAAGCAAGGAAATTCTAATTAATTCTATATATCTTTCTCTCTGAAAACAGATCAGATTTCCATTATCTTCATCTCTCTCATTTGCATCAAACTGGCAGACAAGAGAAGAGAGGTACCCTCAAATCAATCCTATTTCTCTTTTTCATTTCTGTTTTTCTCTGCCTTAATTTTTTTTTTTTTTTTATTTTTTTCCATTTTTGTGAGAAATTGTTCATAGTAATAAATAAGCAAAAAGGCATAAGAAATGGGTGGGGTTTTGATTATTTTTCTTGATTGGGTACGTTTGTGGGTTATTCACTCACCGCCAAGTTCTAAGTATTTAGGGTTTCAATGGATTCTTAATTAAAATTGATTATAGTTAAAATTAGGAGAAATAATTAATAAATAGCTTGAATATTCAAGGGATTTGCAGGAAATTAACCACATTATGAGAGTAGAAGAGAAAGGGGATTTTGAAGAAACCCAATTGTGGAAAAGTGGAGATCAAACATGGACAGATGAAATAGTTGGGTCACTTGTGGAAGCTGCAACATTATTGGGTTTAGAGGATAATAATATTTATTATGAAGGTTCAGAGAGAGAAAAATTTCCAGCATCCATTAATGGCGATATTGATATTAATAATCCAAAATGGATTGAACCCTCAAATGCAAATCCAAATGCAAAGAAAGAAGAACATAATGCTAAAGAAAGAGAGAGGAGGATGAAACTCTCTCAAACTTTCCTTTCCCTTCGCTCTCTGCTTCCAAATGCTAGACGATCAAAGGTTTGTACATATAACTTCTCTTTTCTTTTTCTTTTCTTTTTTTTTCCTTTTTTAATTTTTAAGCACTTGAAAAATTTTCTTAAAACACATTTTATAGAGAAAAAAAAAAAAATTCTGTCCCATGTTCGGTTACATTTTTGTAAATTCATTTTAGTGAGTTTGTTTGGCCCTTCAAAATTAATCCTTACGCATACCAAATTTTTGTAGCATTACTCTTTTTTAACCTGTCAATCCAGACTCATAAACTTAAAATCATTTTTGAAAACGTTTTTTTTAATAAAGAAAAATAATTATTTTCGGTACCTATTTCTTGTTTATTGTTCTTTCCTAGAAACAAAAACATATTTGATAATCATTTTCTGTCTGTTGTTTTGAAATTTTAAATTATAAATGCAAAAAAAGAATTGTATGGAAAATAGTTTTTATTAAATATACAAAAGCTTTATGTTAAATTCATTTTTAGATATTTATTATGCATTTTATATGTTTCAAAAATGATAAAATAAATATTTTTATTTATGTTTAAGATAAATATTATTATCATTGATTTTTTAATTTTTGATTTTTTGTTTTTGAAAATTAAGCTTATAAATACTATATTACATATGATTTTTTTTTACTTTGTTATTTACTTTTAATATATGTTTTTACCATTCAAGCCAAGTTTTCAAAACTAAAAAAAAAAAAAAATAGTTTTCAAAAATTTGTATTTTGTTTATGGAATTTAACTAAGAATTCAAATGTTTCGTTGAGAGAGATTAAAACCATTATAGAAAAATTGGGAGAAAACAAACTTAATTTTTAAAACTAAAAATCAAAACATTGCACTCGCTTCATAACCATTTGATTTTTAGTTTTTGGTTTTTGAAAATTAAGCCTATAAATACTACTTACACTTATAGTTTTCCATGTTTTCTTATCTACTTTTTATATGTGTTTTAGAAAACCAAGCCAAATTTTGAAAATTAGAAATTGTAGTTTCCAAAAACTTGTTTTTATTTTTTAAACTTAGCTAAGAATTCAAGTATCTTCTTAAGAAAGATGGGGAACTATTGTATGAAAAATGAAAACCATTGTAGGAAAATGCAGAGAAAACAAGACAATTTTCAAAACCAAAAATCAAATGATTATCAAACGAGAACATAGTTTTGATTTTCGATTTTTGAAAATAATACTTTCTTTTCACCATTTTCTTACGATGGTCATCATCTTTCCTACCATGATTCCCGTATTTCTCAATCAAAAACAAAATCCAGCTTTTTGGAAACTATTTTTTTAGTCTTAAAATTTTGTCTTGGTTTTTTAAAACACAACCAAAAAGTAGATAAAAAACATAGAAAACTATAGGTGGAAGTAGTATTTATTAGCCTAACTTTCAAAAACCAAAACTAAAAATCAAATGGTTATCAAACGGACCTTAGTTTTTAGTTTTAGGTTTTTAAAATTTATACTTGTTTTTCACAATTTTTTCTCGTAATGGTTTCCATCTTTCTTATTAAAACATTTGAGTTTCTAGCCAAATTTTAAAAATAACACATAATTTTTTTAAAACTATTTTTTTCCTTTCAAAACTTGACTTGAATTTTGAAAATTTATGTAAAAACTAGATAAGAAATCATGAAAACTTATAGGTAAAAGTAGTATTTATAAGCGTAATTTATAAAAAATAAAAATAAAAACTAAATTGTTGTTTTCAAATTTTTTACACTGTTTTGAAAAATGACAAACAAGAATATTATCATATGATTTATTAATAGTTTAATTTTTAATACGTCTCAAACCTATTAATGAAATCCATTTATCAATTAAATTCAATATAAAAAGACTAATTCAATAAAGGTAAATTTGAGCATTTTAAAAAATTAAAGATCAAATTGAGAAAACCCTAAATGATTATGAACAATTATGACAAAAGAGAATCTTTAATTCATTCTTGGTCATCTTTACATTATTATTTATTCGATTTTGTGTCTCATTTTAGAGTATGTCACATAAATAACTACCTAAATACACATTAATCTTATTTACTTACTAGGAATTTAGTATACTAAAAAATTATATGAATTTGGTTATTTTAGAGAAATTTATAAGGAACGACCTCTGGACTTTGGAGTTTGTTACGCTACAATCACACATTCTTGAATTTATTAAGTGTTGCAATCACAACCTTGAATTTTTAATTGGATCAATGAATCTCTATACTTTATTAAGTGTTGTAATCAAACCATTTTTTATCTTTTTTCTAAAAATGATTAATTACATCCCTTAATAAAGTATATGAGTTGATTGATCAAATTAAAAATTTAAAAATGTGATTGCAACATTTAATAAAGTTGAGGACTGATTACTACCACTTAACAAATTTTAAAGAGTTAGTTGATCAAATTAAAAGTTCAAATTGTAACAAAAACACATAGTTGGGTGGCGATTTGTGCATTTTATTTTGCTCACTAAATAACACAGTTTATAAAAACTACTAGTCTAATATTTGAAATCAAATTTAAAAACTTTTTTTTTTCAAAAGTAAAGAACTTTTCTACGTTAAAATCTTATTCGTACATGTTTCATATCAATTTTGTAAGCTCAATTTGATATTAATTTATTATTTAAAATACTTTTTAAAGAAAAAAACAATATAATGTTAATTTCATCAATTTTCTTTCATTTTTTATTTACTTTTTTTTTCGGAAACCTTTTTTTATTAGCTTTATTATTCACATGTAATCATTAATTTATTATTTTGGAAAAAATCACTTTTAGTTGAAATTTGAAGTCGATGTCTATTTAATTCCTGAAATTTCAAAAGAAACACTTTAATTTGATAAGTTTGTAAAAATGATTTTAAATTATCCTTGACCTAATTAATTTTAACAATGATGAATGCACAGTGTGGATGAGATAACATGTCAATTATATTTGATAACTTGTCAAATAAAGTAAAAAATAATTTAAAAGTAAATTCTTAAAATAAATATTATCAAGCTCTTCACCTTTAGCATTCAATACTTCTCCCTTTTGTGGAATAGGACTCCGACCACAACCGAGAGTAAATTCTTTCTTTTTCTTGAACTTAGGAGTTAGGAAGTTTAGGCCCCGCTTTGATAACGCTCTTGTTTCTTTTTTTCTTTTTTTGTTTTTGTTTCTTGTTTCTCATTTTTTAAGAATAAGAAACGAGAATATGTTTGATAACTATTTATGTTTCTTTGTTTCTTTCAAAACAAGAAATAGAAACATAAACTTGTTTGATAATCCTTTCTTGTTTTTTGTTTCTTGTATATATAAATATACAATTAATTATAACAAATTTATATTATCAAATACCAACAAGTCTCGATACAAAATTAACTAATAATAAAAGTAAATAAATAAAATTATTTTATCATTTAAATGTTGTTCAAATTTGAGTTGTAATCTTATCTCTTACTCGAGTCATTCATCTTAAATGATGTCGACTCAGATCAAACTCAATTATATTGTTAAATATAGTGGTTGTAAAATATTAAAATGAGGCTAAAGACATGTTTTAGTGAACAAAATTTATTTATTGCAAAATTAAAATTCAAAATTCAAAAAATACATATATATAAAATTTTAAATTTTAAATTAAAATAATATAAATATAGAGATGGTAAAATTAAGAAATAAAATAAAAATAAATAAATTTATATATATTATATTATTATTTTTATAAAAACTAAAACTATATGTATTGCAAAAATCCGAAATTCATAAAAAAAAATATATAAAAAAAAAAAACAATGATTTGTACTCTCTAGGGATCAAACTCAAGATTGGTTAGGGAAGGAGATAAAAAATGACAAGCATTTTACCAACAAGCTAGAGAGTCACTTTAGAAATTTTGGGAAACTTTAAAAATAAAAAGAAACAGAACAAAAATAAACTATTTTATGTAGTTTCTAAAATTATGTCCAAATTTTAGAAATGTTTCTCAAATTTTGGGAACAAGAAACGGGATAGATTATCAAACAAGTCTGTTTCTTGAGAACGTTATCAAACGAGCCCTTAATTTCTTCCTTTCTATCCATTCAATATTCTTTTCCTCGATCTCTATGTTTCCAGAGAAAGAAGAGAATTAGGGACGTCTACATTTTCATTCAATTACTACTCACAATAAATACAAATTCTATTTTTCAAAAAAAAAAAAATACAAATTCAAAATACTCAAATTTAAATAGTTACTACACTAAAAATAGCAACACTAAAAATAATAACAACCAAATTTAGTAAACTCTAACCTCTATACCTATTCTTTAGAAACATGACTCTCCTTTGCTATTTTAGGTTGCACTATTTTTTAGTATTTTGCACTTGAGTTAACTAACATTCTATTCCAGGCTCAAATGCTCCAAATACATAACTTGTTTTTTAAGAGCTTAAAAACAACCCAACTAACACTGAAAGACTTAATAAGAATATATGCTATTTGCTCTTTTAAACTACAATGAACCAATTGTATTTCTCATTCCTTATGTATCTCTTTCAAAATTTAATACTTGATCTTAAATAGCTAGAGTAGCTTGATTATCCACAAACACTTTCACGCTCTCTTCTTGCTTCAAATGCAAGTCATGCATCAACTTTGTCAACTAAGCAACTTGGTTTAATGTCGCAGATTCTTCGCAATGAACTCAACTTCTACAATTGGTGAGCAACTATATCTTACTTTTTTTAGCACTCGATAAATATCTTAAATCAAAAGTAAAACAATACTCGTAATGCTTTTCATATCACCCAATGAACCGACCAAGAGATGCTCTAAGTAACCCCGCAACTCAAAATTCTCAATTCTGCTAAATTTCATCTGAAAAGATACTGTGTCTTTCAGATATCTCGAAACCCTCTTGCATGCAGCAACCATATAGTTGTTCATACTTGCACAGTGAACAAATCTAGATAAGACGCTTACAATATACATGATGTCATGCCAAGTGGATGTGAGGTACATGAGACATCCAACTAGACTTCTATACATATTCTCATATGCAGAGTTCCTCTCCATCAACTTTCTCCAATTTCTCCTAATCACCATCTTTTTGTGTGAGGTTGATAAATCTTGTAGGCTTTGGATATCATGTTGTAGCTTATAAAGATTTTTCGGTTTTATCTTTTCACTTAATCTGGTGGTTGAGTGATAAGATAAAAGACCTTTATCACGCTCGACCGATGAGATATATAGTTGGATGAGTGAAAAGGTAAAAGACCTTTTATCATGTTTTTCACTCATGGACACATGAGAAAATCACAAACAATCAAAAACCTTCAAATTTATTAGTTTTGATTTAGTATTAAACCAAGTTTTTTTTAGTGTCTTCTTCTCCAATGCCCATGTAGGTAGTCGATTCAATAGATAAACTAGTGTGTTTTCTACTCAACTCAAAAAATTTTTGGAAACTTCTTCTCATGTAACATGCATCTTGCCATCTCTATAATATTCATATTCTTCCTCTTACTAACTCCATTTTGCTATAAAGTATTGGGAGAAGTGAGCTTGAATCTTTATCCCAGCTTATTCACAAAAAGGAATTGAACCTCTATGATGTCACCACCTGAATCTTACAACCACTTCGATTCTGAATCTTTCTTTTAAACTTTAGAAACACTTCAGGTACTTCAGACTTTTACTTAGTGAAAAAAATCCAACACATTCTAGTATAATCATTAATAAAGATAATGAAATATCTTCTACTATTCAATGAGAGAGTTGGTTGAGGTCCACATAAGTCAACATGGATGAGTTGCAGCTTCTCAGTTATTTTTTTTCTAAATTAACTTCTTGAATTGCAACCTTGTTTGCTTCCATATCAAACAAGCTCTATAATTTTTTTCAACTTCTCTTAATTTGGTTACTCCTACTACTTTCTCATTCCCATGCAAATATATTGTAACCTTTAATGAAAATGCCCTAACTTTTTGTGTCATAACTTACTGTCACTTACACTTGGAAGTTATTTTCTCCTTCTTAAGTGGATCCGATGAGATGCTCTTTATGTTGCATCTTTATTGTGAACTGTTTATTTCCATTAGAATAAAAAATTAGGCACTTCCCTTGTTCAAATAACACTCTAAATCCCTTTTCTACTAAGTTGGCCAACACTTAACAAGTTTTTATCAAGCTTAGGAGCTAACAAAAATTATTTAGTAATCAACTTGGCTCGTGCACAACGTTTTATTCACATTGTGTCCTTCCCCTTCCCTTGATCTAGATACTCACTATCCCCTATTTTTTCCCTTGACTTGAACAACTTGTCAAGGTCCTTGAACAACTCCTTGTTATCTGTCATGTGATTTGTATACCCATTATCAATAACTTAATTGTCCTATTGAGTGATTGATGAGAAACAGGTAGCCACAAAGAGATGATCTTCTTCTTGTTGTACTGGAGCATGTGCTCTTTCTTGTTGTTGAGTTTCACTATAAAACCTCTCAATGTGTACCCCTATTAAATGACACTTCCTACACTTCACATCTAACCTTCTCCAGCATAGCATATTAAGTGTGGATAGTTATACTTCCCTCAGTGCTTGCATATGCTGGCCTTACTGGAAGCTGCACTTCCAACATCTTTTACAACAAGTTATGAGCTACTGCTCCCACTTCTCTTTTTTCCCTTCCACTTCTTCTCTTGTCCATCTTCTCCTTGCTGCATTTTGACTTTCAGTACTCCCTCCATGCTTCCTTCCCGCCTCACCAATCTCTTATATGCTCCCGTGCTTACAACACACTAACTAATTTATCACGGTCCGTCCTACTTATTTTCGAAAGAAGCAATGGTAAAATTGGAATCTTAATGTTTTTGCCTTATTAGCAATCTCAATCAACATGTCTAAGTACTCTCCAATAGCTAAAAATTCTTCATTTGCATTATCTCAATTTTTCACTTACTAAGTTCAACACTTTCATGCTCTTAATCCTCTCATCTCCTTCATAAGGAACTCCCAAATCTCCTTCGCTAACTTTAAGACTATAATTCTGTTGAATATGACACAAAGGCACAACTGGCATATAGGCAAACTCTAGCCTTTTCCTTCTTTTTGTAAGTCTTAATATGGTTTATTTGTTGGGTTATAAGGAAAAGGAGAAACATCACGACTGCCTCCCAATAATCACAACATTATTCCACATTTGCTTGCGATAGTCCATGCTTGAAAGTTTTCACCATCAAGCACATATGGATCATCTTTTTTTTCTTTGGGTTGGCTGGGCTGCAATACACAAAAGGGAGTTATTGACGTCTAAAGTTGGAGAGGAAGATAAGTTTTGAATATTTTTAATCCTTTTTAATAATTTTTATTTTTCAAGTAATCAAATAAAATCGACATGTAATCCCATCCACGTTAGCACATAACGTCCACTCATCGTTTCGTTAGATTAAAATTAAGTCGAGGACCATTCAGAATCATTTTACAAACTTAGGGGACTAAAGTGTTTCTTTTGAAGCTTTAAGGAAGAAAAAGACAAGAACCCGAAACTTCAATGACCAAAAGTGCACTCTGCCTTATTATTTAAGTACAACGCTGTAAATATGTCATAGTCTTACTTTAATCAAATGAGGAAATCAACGAAAACACAAAAATGCCTTGGCAAAACAATAGTGGGAGAAAAACGAACAAAAGTATCTTCTCAAACCATTTTTAAAATTTTAAAACTCTCTCATTGTTGTTTTAAAACAACATGACAGAGTTTTAAAAGGTAATCTCTAAAACAAATTTTAAAAAGCTAATCTATAAAACAAAACTTAAAAATGCACTCATATTAATTAACTTCTATTTTTTTTTCTTAAATTTTGATTCCCAAGTGTTGTTAACTATTCTGATGTGACAAGCTGATTGAGTTTAACAAATGATGCTTAGGAAGTTAGGATACATATATAACGAAGTAAAGCTAGTTGCATATATAAGATAAGGAAAGTAAAAAATTTTGGTGGGACAAACTAATGAAATATATTTTGAATCTAAAATTTTGGGCCTACTTTCTTGTACCCCTCGTTGTCATGTCACATTAAATCACCACTTTATTAGCGGACATTTTTTTAATATTGCAAGTTTCTAAACTTTTTTTTAAAAATATGGTAATTTTCAAACTATTTTTAAAAATATACCAATGTCATCTCTTCAAGAGACGACACACATTACGTGGTAGAGAAGGTCGTCTCTTGAAGAGACGACCAGATATCACGTGGATGAAGGTTATCTCTTCAAGAGACGACCTTGATGTACGTGGAGAAAGGTCGTCTCTTGAAGAGATGACCTTCTAATGAGTTGGACAAGGTCGTCTTTTGGAGAGACGACCTTGTCCAAATTTTAACAAAAAATGATAATTGGTGCAGTGGCTTAGGAAAAATTTAGAATTTTAGAGGGCATGAGTTCGATTCTTGGGTTATGTAGATTTTTATTATTTATTTCTTTTTCAATTTTCTCTTCTTTTCAGTCTTTTTTTTTCATTTTCTTTATTTTTTTATTTTATTTATTTTGAAATTATACATTACTATAGTTTTTTTTAGGATAACTATCATTTTTAAATATTTTTATTTTCTATAGCTTGATGTACTTGACATTCGAATCTTACTTTTTCGTAGTTAATGTACACTTGAGATAGAGATATCCTTGATTTTGTGGTAACTTAGGTTCTACGTGCTTAATAGTTAAAATATTTGAATTGTCATAGAGATATAGGCAATTGATTGTTTGATAAATATCGGTTTAGCTTGACTATTTATAGTTTCTTTTTGGAGTAATATTAATTTTTTTAATTTAAGAAAATATATGAATAACTAATACTTAATTAAAATATTAAAAAAATATAAGGTGAAAAAAATTAAAATATTTAAAAATGGCCGTTACCATAAAAAAACTATAGTAATGTATAATTTCAAAATAAAAGAAAGAAAGAAAGAAAGAAAAGGAAAAAAAAGAGTGAAAAGAAGAAAAAAATTGGAAAAAGAAATAAATAATAAAAAATCTACACAATCCAAGAATCAAACTCATGCCCTCTGACATTTTAAGCTATTATCTAAACCACTGCAACAAATAACATTTTTTGTTAAAATTATGTAAAGAGACGACCTTGTCCAACTCAATAGAAGATCGTCCCTTCAAGAGACGACCTTCTACCATCGTAATGTAGGTCGTCTCTTCAAGAGACGACATTACTATATTTTTAAAAATAGTTTGAAAACTACCATATTCTTAAAAAAAGTTTAGAAATTTGCAATATTAAAAAGAAATGCCCCTTTATTAGCATTATCAATTGAAATTTTTAATAATTAAATAATGATACAAATGACACTAATTTATAGAAGCATAATTTTAGTGGTTCAAAAAAGAAAACCTAAGGGTTATTTGGGAGTTGTTTTTGAAAAAGGATAGAAAACACATTTTCGTGAACTTTCATAGAAATAAACAATTTAGTTCTTAAATTTTAATTTGTAATAATTTAATATCAGTAACCATTCTTAATCTCTCTATTTTAAAAATTTTAATCGTTTAGGGCGTGTTTGGTAGATAATCTGAATTCTGTTTTATGTTTTCAGATTCAGAATACGTGTTTGGCAGATATGTTTTCGAAAACTGTTTTCGGATTCTGTGATCCAAATAGTAGAAATTCTGAAAACAACATTTTTATGTTTTCATTGTATCCAGATTCTGAATTTAAAATTTTAAAATGCAAAATTATTTTAAACAAAGATAAAAATCTTAATAAATATAATATTTCATATCTATAAACTTAATTTACTTTTTTTAAATTAAAATATGTATAATATAATATATTATAAATATAAAATATTATATTATAAAATAATAATTATATAAAATCTATATTAAAAAAACATGTTCACAAATTAATTAATAATGTCTTATATTCAACTTAATATTTAGTTTTGCAACTACAACTAATTTTATGATCTATAAATATATTATGTAACACATTTTAAACTACCAAACACATATATCAAAAACATGAAATACAACTTGTTTTCATCAATCCTTGTTTTCAAATTTCATTTTTTGATCGCTTATCAAACACTCCTTGGGATTCCTATATATAGAAAAATATTGTTAAGATTTAATGAGAATAATAAAACTTACGAGCGGGCAGAAGCTGCACCTATTTTTTTGCAGCCTAGCCATGTATCAACCTCTTATTGGATAATTTATATTTATAGTTCTTTTTTAAAACAAAATCACAAACGGCGGTTTGTTGCATTTTTTATTATTTTTTTTAAGTTTAAAACGTATGCAATGGTTCGTATTCTTCTCAATTTCATCATTTATTTTTTTCTTTCTGCATTGATTTTTATATAAATTTTTTCTTTTTTTTTTTTCATGGATATTGTAGTCTCTTATTTTTTTCAATAATTATTTTTCTATTAATTCTACTTCTAATTTCACATAATTAGATATTTGGTACAAATTTTGTTTTATGAATTTTATTGATTATACCCCTAATTGCATCTAATTATATATTTTTTACTATTATTGTTAAAAGCTTCTAACGACAATTATTAAAAATTTAACATCAATAAGTCAATCCACTCTATAAAAATTAAATGTTTGAATCCGCACACCCTAAATTACAAAATCTTTCATAACTAGTCAATTGAAAATTGATGGCTTGAAACAACAATGCAACCAACAAGAAGTTACACCTAAATTATAAATAAACATTCAATAATATTTAAAACAAATCTTTCCTCCATAATAAACATTCAATAATATTTAAAACAAATCTTTCCTCCATAATTGACATAGAATTGATATGCATCATCAGTAGAACTAAACTTCATCCCAACTATAGGCTCAATAATTTCAAGTTGAGTATTGATAGCAGACTCTATATTATCTTCAACTTAATCACACTAACTACTAATTGTAGGCTTCATATTATCTTTCGTATGAACTTCATCGGATTGAGTACTATATAGGATGAGTATCATCTTCCAAATTGGTAGTAGGCAAATTTGTATCTCCTAGGTTCTCCATGACTTCAAGAAATGAGGTCTAAATTGCAGCAATCACAACATAAAATCATTGCAAATCAGTAAAAATCCCACAAATTATTCTTAAATAACTAATTACATAAAATAAAACATGCAATTATGTATGCTTACTTTTTAATTAAAAATCTTGATCATAATGCATTATGACTAAAATTTTTTTGGCTCTAACTTTCTATTGATTGAGATTGTGCAACTTGACTATCTAAATTATTTATTCAGTTTTTTATGAATATGTTATCAATACTTGAACAAGGGTGCATGTTTTTGTGTTCAAAATCTAAAATGTCAAATATAAAAACTCATTTTCTCTTCTCCTATTTTAAAATAAAATCATAAAAATAAAAGAGAAAACTCAAACCTGAGTTGAACTCACGAGGCAACGATGAGTTAAGACAAAGTAACAACGACCATAGATTGAGACCGACTGAAAAAATAATTATTGACTCATTTAAAGAAAAATTAGGAGAGTACAATATCGTGGAAAAAAAAAAAGAAAGGGAAAAACGTTAAAAAAAATGAAACCACCAAGAAAAGAAAAAAGAAACGATGAAATTTGAGAGAAGACGAAGGAGCGTTGCATACCAGTTTTAAACTTAAAAAAAAAAAATAAAGAAGGTAACAAATTGCATACGTTTAAAACTTAAAAAAAACAAATAAAAAAAATAAAAAAAAAGAAAGAAACAAACGACCTCAGAGTCGTGTGAAGTTTGTGATTTTGTTTTTTTTAAAAAAAATTATAAATATAACCTATCCAATAAGATATTGACACATGGCTAGGCTGCAAAAAATAGGTGGAGCCCAACCATCACACAAGTTTTTTTCTTCATGTAGGTAAATGATAAATTAGTTGGAGACCAAATGTATTTATAAGTAAAATTTAACATTTAATTTTGATGTGGTTTTTCACGATAGACATTAAATTGTTACAAATTTTAAAATTGAAGGAATGAAGAGTAAAACCAAATAAAAGGATTTATATAAACCTAATATTTGATCAGTTTGGTTTGGTTTCGTTTTGGGAGTTTGTTGCAGAAGAGATGGAGCTCAGCAACCATAATCGACAAAGTTGTAGACTACATTCCCACACTGCAAAAAGAGATAGAAAAGCTGAATCAAAAGAAACAAAAATTGATAAAAACAAAAGAGATCAGCAATGGAAGTGGAAGTGGAAGTGGAAGAGTAATTGATGAAAATGAAAGGACGTTATTGGAAATTGATGATAATCAAACTGTTTCAATCCATCAACTTTGCAAAGGAGAAGTAATCATCCAAATAAGTATAAACAAAACAAATATTATTAAGTTGTCAACTTTGATTCATAAGGCTGAAGCTGAAGCACAAAGCTTCAGGATCATTGGTGCTTCTGCTGTTTCTGTTTCTGATGATCATCCCACCCTCACCTGCCATTTGCATCTTCAGGTATTTTCATTACTATTCTTACTATTATCTTTTTTTTTTTTTTTTTTTTACTTTTTGGTTGATCTATGAGCATTTTTGTGGATAAACAGGCTAATTTTGTGGGTATATTGTGAACTTTTTTTGGTTATGTTAGTTAAATGCTTTATAGCTCTGATTGAATTCTAAGATCCCACTGGATAACCATTTCGTTTTTAAAAACCGTGCTTGTTTTTCTTATAATTTTTTTATCATGATTTTTATCTTCGAGAAACACACATTTGAACTCTCATTCAAATTTTGAAAACAAAATATATTTTTAGGTCACATTTGATAACCATTCGGTTTTTGAAAATCAAGTCTATAAATACTTTTTCCTATGAGTTTTCTTGTTTTGTTATCTAATTTTTGCATATATTTTAAAAAACCAAGCCAAGAATTGAAAATGAAAAAAAAATGTATTTTTCAAAAACTTTTTTTTTTTTTATTTTTGGAATTTGGTTAAGAAATCAAATATTTCCTTAAGAAAAATAAAAACCATTGTAGAGAAAATGAAAATTATTGTAGAGAAATTATGAGAAAACAAATAAAATTTTCAAAATAAAAAAATTAAATGGTTAGCAAACAGAACCTTTAAAAACTATGCTTTTCTTTTAGTTTTCAAAACATGCCTTGGATTTTGAAAGCAGCTTAAAAATAGATAACAAAACAAATGAAACTCATAGATGAGAGTAGAGAAGGATAATTTGCAAAAACCAAAAACCAAGGCCCCGTTTGATAACCATTTGGACTCTGTTTCATAACCATTTTGTTTTTAGTTTTTTATTTTTGAAAATTAAGCCAAAAAATACTATATCTACCAATGAATTTCTATGTTTTCTTATGTACTTTGTACCTATGATTTCAAAAACTAAGTTAAGTTTTCAAACTAAAAAAAGTAGTTTTCAAAAACTTATTTTTGTTTTTTAAATTTGGCTAGAAACTTAAATGATACATCAAGAAAGATGGAACTAATTGTGGAGAAGATGAAAAGAAGTTGTGAAAAAAACAAACATAATTTTCAAAAACAAAAATAAAAAACCAAATGGTTATCAAACAAGGCATTATTTTTTAATTTTTGGTTTTGAAAATTATCATTTTTTCCATCATTTCTCTTTATTTTCTTAACAATGACTTCCATCTCTCTTGAAGTACCACTTAAGTTTCTAGTCAAATTTAAAAAACAAAAACAAATTTTTGAAAACTATTTTTTTTTAGTTTTTAAAACTTAACTTGGTTTTTGGAAACATAGATACAAAGTAGATAAGAAAACATAAAAACTCATTAGTAGAAATAGTATTTTTAGGCTTAATTTTCAAAAACCAAAATCCAAAAACTAATGTCCCAATAGATAACTATTTGATTCTTGGTTTTAGGTATTTTCAAATTAAACTTGTTTTTCCATCATTTCTCTATAATAGTTTTCATTTTCCTCAGAAATGGTTTCCATCTTTCATAAGAAAACACACTTGAATTCTTAGCTAAAATTCAAAAACAAAAACAAGTTTTTGGAAACTATTTTTTTTAGTTTTCAAAACATGGCTTGGTTTTTGAAAACTCATCAAAAAAGTAGATATGAAAAACATGAAAAACTATAGGCGGAATTAGTATTTATAGGCTTTATTTTCAAAAATAAAAAATCAAATTGTTATCGAACGGGATCTAAATAGTTATCAAAACGGGATCAAATAATTACAAACATGAGCTAAGTTTGGGGCATTTTTATATTTACATGATATTTTTGCTTGATTCGAGTTTTTTCATGGTTGAATTTGGATTTTTCTGTAGCTTGTGGCTATCTTCGTTTGTGGAACTTTCTAATTTATTCTTGAAGAGGTATTGAATTTGACTAATTATTCAAGGTTTAAAGTTGACTCGTTAAGATAGATACAAGAGTAAAGATGAACTTCTTTTTTATTGTTTATTATACATTTTAATGATCATATGGACTTTTATTGTGATTAATTCAATTATTTAGGTCCATTAGATAACTATTTATTTTTTCTATTCTTAGTTTTAAAAATTAAACCTAAAAAATATTACTTCCACCCCGAAATTTCTATGTTTTCTAATCTACTTTTAGACCTATGTTTTAAAAACAAGTTAAGTTTTGAAAACTAAAAATAGTTTTAAAAACTTACTTTTGTTTTTGAAATTTGGCTAGAAACTTAAACTGCACTTTTTAAGAAAGATTAAAATCATGTAGAGAATATATGAAAAGAAATGGTGGAAAAATAAGATAATTTTCAAAAACAAAAACTAAAAATTAAATTGTTTTCAAAGGGAGCTTTAGACACCATTTGATGCCCATTTTAGTTTTACTTTCTTTTTCTTTTCTAGTATATTTTCTGTATTAGTTTTTTTTTTTTTTTTTTTTACTTTTAAAAAACAAAAACCATACCTATTTGATAAATTCCTTTGTTCTGTTATTTCAAAACAAAAAAAATCAAATATGCTTCATGTTTGTAATCACTTTTACTTGTGTGTTTTTCCAGAAAAAGGACATAGTGATAGAGAGCTATGCTAGAGAGAAAAACATTAGAGGTAGCGCAAGAAAAGTTTAGAGAGATATAAATAAACTTTTCTTAGAGAGAAGTTAGGAGAGAAAATTTAGAAAGAGAGATAAAAAGATTAGATAGAAAAGTTAGGAGTTTTAGTGAGAGAGATGTTATAGAGACAAATAGGAGTCAAACAAAGAATGGAACTTGAAAAAAGTTGCAGAGAATTAAAGAGGGAACTTTTAGAGAGAGAGAAATTTTAGAGAGAATTAAAGAGGGAACTTTTAGAGAGATACGAGGTTAGAGAGAGAAAGGTTAGAGGGAGAAAGAGAAATTTTAGAGAGAGGTAGGTCAAAGAGAAAATGAGAAAATCTAGAGAGTAAAGAGCTAAAGATACATTGGATAAAAACAAACAAATTGGAAAGAGAGATATAAAAGATATCTATATAGAGAGAGAGATTTCAAAGAGATATATTACTAAAAAAATATATTAGAGGGGGAAATTTTGAGAATAATAAAAATTAAAAGATTAAAAATTTTAGACCGAAAAGAGATGAAAATTTCAAAGAGAAAAAGGTTTTTAAGAGAGAAATTTATGACCATGAAATTTAGAGCATGAAAAAAAATTTGTTGAGATAAATTTGTTTGAGACAAAGAGAAAAATATGTTAGGAACACCGACCTTCCACAAAAGTATGACATGACATTGTTCTGGGCTTTAGACATATGTTCATGATTTTGCTTTTGGTTTCACCAAAAAGGCCTCATCCCATGAGTGGAGATAGTGTTCTCACTTATAAATCTAAGATCTCCTCCTTATCTAGCCGATGAGCCTTTAGTCATTGTGCGTGTGGGAGGACGCCTTCTCCTATCGCTCTTATCCTTGGCAACTCCCTTTATCGTGAGCACACCACCGGGCCTTGCCTATCCGATAGAGCTCTCTACCACAGATCTCCACCATGACTACATCTTCAAGGCTCGCCTCCTTTATTTGACACTTGAGGATTTGATACCATTGTTAGAAACAAATCGCCCACTACTACCGTAGTAGGAATAAGCAAAAATAATTGAGAAATTAAAAGAAAGTAACAAACTAAGAAACACAAGAATTTACGTGAAAAAATTCCAAACCTAGAGAAAAAAAACTAGAAATTCTACTATGTGAAAATTGTTACAATCACAAAGAATTCTTTCTCCGACCTCAATTACAAAAAACATTCTCCAAGGTTTTATGTCGCTTACACCATTTTTCCCACTCTCAGACAAGAGAATATAAAGAGGAAATTTAACTAGAGCTAGTACACCAAGCTTAAAGTATTTCTAACTGGGATGCTTTGAAACCAAAGTCATAGGCTCCTTTTATAGTGCCTAGAACCCATCACTTCTTTGCACCTTTCCGATGTGGGACAATTTTCACTTCTAATATATTGCGAAAAACACTACAAATTCTATCTTAGAAAGATATTTAAAGAATCTACAACTCTTGTTTCATTATTGTGTTTACCGATAATCATAATCCTCAACTTAAGGAACTATAACCTACTCCGCCATAAAAGTAGACCAGTTGGAATGTCACCTTGCAAGACTTTTCTTTTTCCTCACATGTTGATAAACCCTACTGAAATTTATAGTAAAACTTCCACCTACTTGGCTCACCTGGAAGTTCTTCAAAGAATAAACATACCTTCCACAACACACCTTGCATAATCGCAAGTTAATGCCTGTGTGCAAACTCAGAAATCGCTAACATCACATCCTCTACTATGGCAAAATGAACATACCATGAGAATGAATTCTGTCTTTCTTTAGAAGCAGGCAGAGAGATCGGACCATGTGAGTATCCAACTCAGAGCCTTTTGGCGAACTTGCTCTGTTAAGACAATTTTTTTTCATGTGTCCAGATTATCCGCTTTCCTAGCAACCTTTCTTTTGCACGAAGTTTTTCTTCTTTTTCCAATTGCTAGCTATCAGTGTTGAATTCTCCTGTGAAGTATGCTCATCACTCTAATCTTTTTTCCTCTGATAAAAGTTCACTAGTAGCCTCTGCAAAATTTAATGTCTCTTTCCCGTACATCAAAATTAGTTTCATGTGTTCATAAGAAGGCAAAAGTGATAAGATGAGCCTAAGTGCCTTATCCTCATCCTTTATCATCACTCTGATCACCTTCTGCTCAGAGATGATGCCATTGAGAACACTCAGATGATTTGAGATTTTCATACCTTCCTCCATTCGCAGCGTGTGAAACTGCGCCCTTCCGATACAACCGATTTGAGATCCTCTTTGCCTTATACACTACTTCAAGATTTTTTCAAAGCTCTTTTGTTGTCGAAATTCTATGCACATTTGCAAGAATTTTCTTAACCAAATTTAGTCTGATTGCACTTGCAACTCCAATCTAAGTCATCTCATTCTTCATCACTCATGTTCGACTTCTTAGAACCTTTGCTATAACCACCACTAGACTCCGTTAGACAATCATCACCGCTTAAATTTTCAAGAAGACCACCACTCGGTCTTCGCTTAAAAGCCTTGTGTAACCCACATTGTATCAACACACTTTGACTTGCACTTGCCATAAGCCAAAGTTCATCATTCCGTCAAATTTGTTAACATCTATCTTTACTGGACTCATAAGCTTGACATTTATGCTTTACTCTTAGCGAATCTGCAAATAGTGAACAACTCACATTATTCACAATACCAGCTATAGCTCGTTTCGAGAGATCCTTTATGATGTGGAAGTTCGGACAATGTCGCAAACGACATAGAGTATTCTAAAAAACTCAAGAAACTACAAACCTAAAGAAAAAACCATGAACAAAAAAAAATCGACTTTGTGAAAAATTGCTACAATCACACAAAATTCTCTCCACGACCCCAATTACAAAAAACACTCTCCTAAAGCTTTATGCCACTCACACCCTTTTTCCCACTTTCAAACAAGAGAATATATAGAGGGAATTTAACTACAGCTAGTATACAAAACTTAAGTGTTTCTAACTGAGATGCTTTGAAATCAAAGGCACCATAAGCTTCTTTTATAGTGTCAGGAGACCATCACTTCTTTATACCTTTTCGATGTGTGACAATTTTCACTTCTAATATATTGCCAAAAACCCTACAAAATAAGGCAAACATGAAAATACAGTTTTGTTATATATGAAAAATAAAGGTGTATATGAAAATACAGTTTAGTTTATTTATATATATATATATATATCTATATATATATATAAAGGTTTACTTATCATTCGAGAGTGTTTTTTAAAAATATTGGAAATACAACTAAACTCTCAACTTTTTCTAAATAAGGAGAAGATCATCAATATATAAGTGAGGAATAATATCTCCATTATATACAACTTTTTAGATGATTCTAAAGTGAAAAATATCATATAATTATAGAGATATATGGTAGTTCATGTATACCTTAAAAAAAAAATTAAAAACTTTATTTTCAAAAAAAAAAAGAAAAGAAAAGAAAACGAAAGAATTATAAATAAAACGAACTCTAAAAATATTTCATTTACCTGATCAATAACATTTTCATATGATTACAAATAGAATTATTTTGGCAAAAGGAAGTATGAATATAGTAATTTCGTGGTCATATTATGCTTTCATCGCAACAAGAATAATGTTATTCCCTAATTTTATTTAGGATATAGGTGGGAGTACTTTTTACCATCACATTCATGATCAAAGTACATTTTGATTCTTTCAAATAAGCAATTGGATTGATAATTTTTTTTTAAACATTATTTTTTGGAGGTTGACTTTTTTTTTTCTTTGAGTTCAACCACCTACGATAATAGAGATTCGAATTTTTGAACTTTTAGTCGAGGATATGACTTCTTAAATAAGTTGAATTATGCTAAATTTGGCTTGTTATATGATAACTTTATTTTTAATATCGTCTAATGATAAGCATTCTTTTCCTAATTACAATATACACATTTTCTCTGACTAACTTTTTTCTAATCTAATCTTTGATCACAAATTATTCATTATTTTGTTCATTTTTCACATACTATTTTTTCTAAAAAATCCTCATACAAATTTTCTCTCCAACTCTCATTAATGTTCATTCCAATGTCTCTTGCATCAACCTTCGCTTCTAATCCTTTTGTTCTCCCAACTGTTATAACATAAATTTCAACCATAATTAATTAAGGTATATTTAGAACTTTGAAATTGTTTTTCTTTCAAAACAAAAACAGACTAAACATCCAACCACGTTTCTGCAAAAATATTATGCTAATATTTGTAGGGACCCTGAATTAATTAATTGTCCTTTGCCTTCATATTTTTCCTCGAGTAAAAAGGGAAATAACATGAGAATCTCAAATAATATTACGTTCAATCTTTATCTCTATCATGCCAACATGAGCATAGTTCAACTGACATAAAACTTGCATTCTAAATCAAGAGGTTAGAGGTTCGAATTCCTCTCTCTATCCATATATTGTTGAACTCAAACAAAAAAAAAAAAAAAAGAAAACTAATGTCTTTTGTGTATCTTAAATCGATAATTAATGTGTGATTTGTGCAGATGGATATGAGTTTACAAGAAGCTACTGATTACAAATCATTCTTAAGAAAAAGGGTAATCTCTTGGTTATGTTGATTCATTTACTTACATACCATCATAAACAACCAATTAAGGTTAAATTATAGATTTATTCTGTTCATTTTGAACATATTGTTTAACTATTTTCTTCGAGCTTTGAAATGTTTCAACTATGATAAGGAAATAAGTGATCAACCAACTCAATCAAGCTCGTATGGAATTTTTTTTCAAAATCAATGGAAGTCAACTTAAATTCAGCTAAATTATAAGCCAATCATATGGTTTCAAGAAGCATTAAATGCTCACATCCAAGTTAAGATGTCTACATACATTGTGAAGAGTTGCATCCTTTCAAACTTGTTTCGCGAGATCAATAAGATGAGTTCAAAGCTGCTTTGCAAAGAGATCCTTTAGATTCGAGAATAAATCTTCTCAAAGGGGAGGATATATTGGATCTAGAGCCTAAATTTATGATAACAAATGATAATAAATCAAAGATATCAAATATGATTTGATACCAAATGATGAGAAAATCCTATTCAACTAGATCTAAGAACCCGTATGGTCATGCAAACTCCTAGATCACAAAATGTTAAAACTCCAAAATCAAGATGATTTCATCTCAAGGAAGAAGATAGAACGTATTACCTTCATTATTAATATCAAACTACTTTTGGGAGTGATTCAATCTCGAGTTATAAGAGTAAACATGAATGGATTTTAACTGCTTTTAAAACTTAAGATTCGAATCATTCCACAAGTAGTATGATCATCGCTACTTGAATGATCCTAGCATGAAAATTTATATAGAAGATATCTAAAAAAGTTGTCCATGGCTTTTAGGCTCAAAAACTCAATTTCATTGAACACCATCAAAACAAATATAAATTGTAATACAACTTGGATGGCTTTATATAACCTTCAATGTATAACCTAAAAACAAATTAGATGGCATATTTAAGAGTGTAACCTCTACAACATTACAAGCATAAGAAACCAGTATTAAAATGTAAACATAAAATTATGAAAAAGACTTAAAGGTGAAAACTATATAGTCGAAAGTTATAATTTCTGAGAATTGAAACTTCCATCCACCAAAAACAAAGTTTTAGTAATCTCCAAAAGTGTAAATGAAGCTCCATTTGAAATAATTCTAAGTAGCTTGAAGTGTAGGTCTATAAAATAAGACTAGACTTGCATTAAATGAAACTTGACATGTAGTTGAGTTCAATTAATGCAACTTAAATTCCTTCGATGCAACTTGACTTCACCATTCATGATACTTGATTTCATTTAATGTAACTTAAATTTTATAATTGAAGCTCGAACACATTTAATGCAACTCCATTTTGAAGCTCTTCTTTATTCTTTGATTAGTATTGGAGGATATCATCCTCCCCTTCTTCAAGATGATTCATCCTCAAATTAAAACAATATCCTATATTAAATGGATGAAAATCAGTGGCATTTAAAATGTATTTTGACATCTTCCTCACCTTGTAGAGCACACCTAAAATACTTTAGGGTATGTTTGGGGTACATGTTATAATAACACGTGTTATAATAGTCTATGAAATAGGTATGTTTGGGGTACATGTTATAATAACATGTGTTATAATAGTCTATGAAATACTTTGCACCCCAAACACAGACTATTATAACCCAGACTAAATAATTATGCATTCTAAATACATATTATATAATTCCACAAACTCCATGTTACTATAACCCACTTAGCAATCCAAACAACCCCTTAAAGTTAAAGATCTATCTCTTCATGGGTTCCTCTTGGACTTCTTTTAAATAGTAGATCAATCCTTCCAACAGTGTCTCAAAACCCAATAACTCAGTTTGAACACCTTATGCTTGTTTCCATGGATGAACTTAGAAATAAATTTGAAAATTTGCCTCTTTATAAATACTTTGGCATTAACTTTTGAAGCAATCTTTGAATCAAAATTCACCATGAGTACTTTGATCTCTTGTAAGAACTCAAAATAAAAATTAGAAAAGTGTGATTAAAGTGTGATTTAAGTTCACTGGTTAGAAAACAAGTACCTTTTGTATAAAAAGTTAAAGAAAATTGATTTTGAAAAAAAAAAATAGATTTAACCTCACAAACACTTTCTCACAAGCTCACCTTCTTAGCTTTTCTCTCATTTTATTTTTAAGCCATGAACTAATCTCATACTTTTCTCTCTAACTCATTTTCTCACAAAATTCTTTTCAATAAATTTACATGATTTTGTCTTGAGCTTTTGTGCCTTTTTTCTAATTCACACACATCAACATGTACTTCAATAAGAATAGGTGTTACATAGTAGAAGTGCCACAATCAAACAAATGTTTGCAATCTAATTGTGTACTAAGTATGATATTACTATTAGTATGCATCGATACAAAATTACATAGCATATCATCTTGTAGTTTATCTTTTCTACCTCAACAATAGGTTTAATTTCAATACATGAACTAACAATTTTCCAAAAATGAATGACATACTAGAAATTGGTTTAGGTTTAGTGTACCTAGACTGTAGACTTTCTTTGGAGATTTTTTCAATCTTTATGGTTATGTACACCATCTTTTCCAAATTCTCATAAGGTTGAATATCAAGTTGAATTATAACCTCCTTAATTTTACAAAACAATTAGTTCCTGAAAACGACGTCAAAAATTTGTTGTAAAAAAACTCCCTACACAAGCATACCCAAGCGTAGATAATAAATGGTAAACAAGGCCGATCTCTCGATGACTAATGTAAGTAAATATGTTGAAATTAAGCACAAACTTGCCAACACAAAACTAAACTAAAGAATGCAACAAAACCCAAAAAAAGGACTAAAAACAAGCCAAAAAGTGATCACTATACTAAGAGAGATTTGAAAAAGATAAACTCTAACTTTAAACAAAGATTAGAAAGGCTAAAACTTGCACTAAAATGATAAAAAGTAGAGAGCTAGAATTTAGTAAAGTAGTGACCTTTTTTCCCAGTTAAGGTCAACAATGCCATAACATTAAACACCATACATACAGAGAGGAAAATCCACATGAAACTAATCAAAACTTCTCAAACTCGATTTTCTTGCCTTTAACATCGAAAGTTATGCATAGGTCTATGGAAACTCAATACTAATGAACACTAATAAGACCCATTTTTCCTAAATCACAAGCTTAGAATGTATGTCTACACTCTACAACTTCTACTCCTTGAGAAGTCACTTGCTTCATTTGTGTTAATTCATTAACTCGTACCCCTTTCGGGTTTAAGAACTAGCTTGTACCTTATCTAAGATGATCAAACTCAAATAAGAACTTGCAATATACACCACAAATGAATGTACGTACAACTTCATAAAAATGCATTCAATCAACAGAGTTCAAACAACCACTTTAATGTTTTGATTCCAACCCTAAAAAGACTTAGCCCATAACTTCAAAATAGAAAATAAACCAAAGAGAGACTTAACACAACAAACATAATCTATGATTTGTTGGGATGTATGCCCTACACACATGAAGTTTGTAACATTTGATGTATATAAATAAAAATTATTTTTTCCATCAAGCCTTGTATCTCGCATTTCAAACTTAATCCAATAAACTAAGCTCGATGGGATTGAATTCGTGAGCTGAAGTGATTTTGATCGCAATGTTCTTGTAAGATGTTACATAGATTTAATCAAAAGCATACAACAAAAGCGATTAAGCATGCTAATGTGAATTTGGACAGTAGTGTTATTACCTTTGTAGACAAAAACAACACGTGCTTCTTTTGATCCTCTCGTTCTCACGATCTCAACGATCTCGCATATCCACAAACTACGAAGTAGTTTTTGATCCGCCCCCAGATCTTCTCTCACTGTATCTCTAGAGAGGAAGTTGGTGGTACTCTCTTTGGAGTTGGGAGGATTTTGAGGAAGACAAGTGCTTTGGAACTCTTCCAACAAAACACTTGTCAAAAAAGCACTAGGGTTGCCCTTTTGAATTAGGTTAAAACTATGTGAATCTCATGCGCACATATTTATAAGGAAATAGGATGGAAATGACCATCTTACCCCTATAGTGCTTTTATGATATATTTCCCATAGATCAAACCATATGTTATATTAATCATATCATATCTCGATTGATATACCTTTAAACATGAAATTGATCATTTCAATTACACTCCAAACTATAAACCCTTCTTATTTCCATGTTGAGCCAACGGAGGGACCTAATGGATCTACAAATCATGAGCTCCAATGATACAAGATTAATCGATCAAACTCTTTGATTCAATTAATCAACATTCATTAACTATAAGTCATTTCACTATAGACTCATAGTTGCACTCTCCTCATCAGACTCGACCCTTCACAAAGTTGTTTGTAATCACAAGTTGGGTCAAATTACCGCTTAACCTCTTTGAATACATCTTGTTCCTTAAGCTCATCGATCCTCTAATGAACAATCACCTATGGTCCTACCATAAACTTGATCATTCTTAAGCCGCAGAAGAAGGCTGGCCCCATTGTTCAAGACTGATCTGGGCTTCTTAAGAGAACAACCTATCCGATTCCCTAATTCAGAATGAGTGAATTCCTTCTTGCATAGTTAAGTTCTCAACTACTTACAAAGTTATGTCCCCCGAGAAGGTAGGCTTATTGAGTCGGCCATGCACCACTCTCACCATACTAGTCTAAGGACAAACCTCATAAGCAGGAGTTCGTAGCTTGTTCAGGATTCAGGTCAAGTCATTAATGATCATCTATGAATTATTATACCTATCTTGATAACGATGTTACTCCAGTAGGTTAATAATTCGCGGTCCAGTCTTGTATAATCTCATTATACAGGATGCCCCCACTCGTATGTCTACCACATGAACGAGTTGGATTACCTCGCTTGTACCAAATCCAAAGCGGGTCGCATCCATGGTGTTACCAGTACAAGGTTCCCAACCCTATGCATATACCATAGACCTCTTAGGTTATACTTGAACAACTTAATCCAACTTATGTCTACTACATAAATGTTCAAGATCCACCATTATAACCTTGGAACTTAGTTTATTGGATTTAGATTTATATGCGAGAATATAATAAATAACAACTTTATTTATTGAAATATGATTATTACAAAACTACACACTAACAAGCCCCAGGGTCATACATATTTATGAGATCTTGAACAGTGTGTAGTGGACACATAGGTAGGATCACGTTCAAGTAAATGACCCAAATGGTCTATAGTATATGGATAAGGTTGGGAACCTCATCCTGGTAGCATTGTGGATGTGACCCACTTTGTATTTGATACAAACGAGACGATCCAGCTCATTCATGTAGTTGACATGCGAGTGGGGGCATCCTGTGCAATGAGATTGTACAAGACCGGATCGTGAATTATTAGACTAACTGATGTAACACCGTTAACAGTTCAGGACTAATAAAATCGTAGATGACCATTAGTGACTTGACCTTAATCTTGAGTGGGTTACAAACTCCTGTCTGCGGGGGGTGTGTCCTTAGACGAGTACAAGTGAGAGTGACCAGAGATGCCGACTCAATATGTCTATCTTCTAAGGGGCAGAACCATGTGGGTAGCTGGGAACTTGACTACGCAAGAAGGAATTCAATCGTTCTCGCGCTAGGAAATCTAGATGGGTTGTTCCCTTAAGGGTTGACTCCAAGTCTTGAACAATGGGGCCCCACCCTCTCACTGGCCCGAGAGGGACGTTGTTTATGGTAGGACCATAAACAAGTTGTTCATTAGAGGATCAATGGTACTTAAGGAGCAAGAGGTAGGCACATGGGTAAAACGATAATTTGACCCAGCTGTGAGTACGAACGACCTGTGAAGGGTTGACTCATGGACATTGGTTATATAAATGGAAACAACTTATCCTACAGTGAGGAGAGTGCAACAACGAGTCTATAGTGGAGTGACTAGTGACTCGTAGTTAATGAATGTTGATTAATGGGATCAAAGAGTTTGATCAGTTAATCTCGGATCATTGGAGCTCATGATCTGTAGGTCCATTAGGTTCTTCGGTTGGCTCAATTATGAAATTAATGAGGGTATAAAGTTTGGAATGAGTTTGAAGTGTTCAAATTCATATAGAGGGTATTTATGTCAATTATATGTGATATAATCTATATAATATATAGTGTTATGTGAATGAGATTCATATTAAACTATACTATTGCCTAATTATGGAATTAAGACATAGTTGGAGAAATTAATTTGAGAGATGTGAAAAATTGAATGTGATTCAATTTAATTCCACATTATGCAAATGTGATTTGCATAACGAGGAGCATGATACATTATATTATACAAATATGATTTGTATAATATAAGGTTATACATTTAGTGGGCTTAATGGGTGGAGAAATTCACTCCACCCCACACCACTATAAATAAGTGCTTGGTTAAGCACTTTCAAAAATGAGTTGCCTTTTTTGGATTTTAGAATTCCAAAACTCTCTCTTCTCTAAAAAAAACTCCCTCTACTCCCTTAACCAAATTGGATCCCACCATCCTCCTTCATCCAACGGAGAACAATTGAGAAATCGAGTAGATGTGTTCGGATTCGAGGACTTCGATCGAGAACGGGAGATCGTTGAGGAGATCGTTGAGATCGAGATAGATTCCAGGAGAAAGATCACGAGAAGAAGTATTCTTGAAGAGGTATTTGTTGTTTTCCCTTCTCCTCATGCTTAACCTTAGGATTACAGGAGATGTAGTTTCAATTTTAAGTAGAATTTGTGTAACACAACGAGGCATTGCGATTCACATCGCTTTCACTACGGGATTCAATCCCATCAATTGGTATCAGAGTCGATCTTTGCGATTCTTTGTGTTCTAAATTTGCTTAAAAATTAGTTGGGTTCCTTACTGTTCATGAGATGAATTTGAGGTTTGCAAATTGAATGTTTACGTTTTTTTGGCACCATAGATTTACTTTACATTTTCGTTGAAGTGTTCAATGTAAGAGCATGCTGTTTTAGGCATTTGTACTGTAAATCGAGTCTGTAAAGTCCGTGTCGATCGTGGCAAGGAGTTGGTATGAAGAACGAAGCGAAAACGAGCCATGAATAGAAGGTGTTATGTTCTGTACAGAGTACGACGTTGAGACGCTATGCAACAACATCTCAACGCCATGCGTGCGGATGGAGGCTTGCTGCAGGCGCAACGTTGAGATGCCGCACGCGATCGAGAGCACAACGTTGAGATGCTGGCAACGGCGTCTCAACGCAGGCGAGTGTGTCAAGATGCGCGCGAAAATGGAGGGACGTGTAGTGTGTGCTTCATGGGCAGTTGTAAATCCGAAATTATAAATGTATTTTTGGTTATTTTTATTAATTAATATTAATTAATATTAATATATATGATATATTAATTTTAATTAATTTAATTAATGCTTTTAGGGTGCGAAAAATGGTTCAATTTTTCTATTTTAATTGTGCAATTATTATATGATTTTTATTTGCATAATATACGCCATATGGATTTAAAATCCCACCTTAGGTTAAGCTTTTTCATGCATCATTTTATATTATAAGAGTTATAATATATAGTCTTGCATGATTTAATTAATATAAGAGTTATATTAATTAATATTAAGGCATTGACATGCATTTATTCATGTGATGATTGTATGTTTTATTATTCATGTCATGAATGATCAAACACTACAACATAAAAATGCATGTAACCTAAGTTAATTAATTAGTTTTAAATGGTTTAGAACTTGAATTAATTAGACTTATTTTTTTCTTGTTCTAATAAGATTAGAATTAGGAAACCAATATGGTTTATAAATGATGATTAATTAGTAACTTTGTCTATGGAAGGTTCACGTCAAGGTCAGTATTTAAGTCAAGGTAACTAAACACCCTACATGGGAACCAACTCCGAGAGTGAATTTGATCCGAGATTTATAAACTATATTTCTTGAGTGGCGCTTTATTAAGAGTTAATAAATAAAACTCACATGGACCAAAGTTTAATAAGATGTTATAGACTTAGGTTAATCAAATATAAATGTTATATTGGTAGACTTAGGTAAATATAGTCGGTTTATCTAAGTCAATCCCGTTAACCTAAAGTGCTTAGTGGGAGGAAATGAAGTGTATATGATACATTTAATTTCCATCTACGCATCTCCTTAATTTCACACCGTGAGATCCATACTCGGCCTCGTGGCGCAAATGGGAGCGTCCCCTTCGGGTGGTGTTTGTATGGGTCAATAATCAAGGTGAAAGAAGAGAGTACTTATAGTGAGTGGGAGCGAGACTTACGTCAATAAGTCCCACAGTCTCTTCTATCGATTCAACCACCGTGAGACACCTATGATCCGCCTGCTAGTTTGGCCTGGACCAGACAATCCCTTCTGAGGGTCTGATCATGGGGGTTGGAACACCGTGAATTTCCGAAAGGGATAAGGTTGCCTTAGTTTATCTTTCAACTTAGTCCTCCCTTCGGCAAATTTTGTTGGATGAGAACTCTAGAATCTAAAGATAGAGGGTTACACTCACAGGATTCATTAAGAGTTAATGAGTCCAGATCGAAAAATGGTAACTAGATGCCTATAGGAATAAGAGTTATTTTGGAATTAGGGTCTGATCGAGATAGTCTCATCCAAGAGGAGGAGTGATTCGACTACCCTTCGGTGGTGGTCATTCTAAACCTTTGGGGTATCATTGCAATTTTAAATGACTTAGGAATCATATATTAATTTTGCTAAAACGTGATTGGATTTTACAAAAGTTTTTGCGAGAAACTAATACCAGGATTTTTATTTCAGCAAAAATCTCAAGTTCTATAATTTCACTCTTAGCTTTCGATACGTTAACCAGTGAAAACTATCGAACTTTGAAAAACAATATAAATGCGATCTTGGTAGTTGACGACCTTAAGTTCGCGCTCACTGAGGAGTGTCCTTAGGTGCCGAGCTCGACCGCAACACGAAGTGTTCGTGACGCGTACGATAGGTAGATCCATGCCAATGACAAGACCAAGGTCTACATCTTAGCCAATTTGTCTTAAATTTTGGCTAACCGCTAAGGAGATCATGGATTCGTTGCAGGAAATGTTTGGACAACAATCCTTTCAGGTCTGGCACGATGCTCTCAAGCACATCTTCAACGCCCGAATGAGAGACAAAACGTCTGTCAGGAAACATTTTCTCGACATGATGGTCCACTTTAATTTGGCAAAGATGAACGATGCTTCTATCGACGAGTCGAGCCAGGTCAGCTTTATACTGGAGACTCTTCCGAAGAGTTTCCTGTAGTTTCGTAGCAATGTTGTTATGAACAAAATTAGCTACAGCCTGACCAACCTTCTGAACGAGCTACAGACCTTCCAGTCTTTGATGAGAATCAAGGGACAGGAGGGTGAGGCAAATGTTGAATGCAGGTCCTTTCACAAAGGATCGACCTCTGTGACCAAATCTATAGTCTTGTCCCCTTCAGGCCCGAAAGGGAAGAAGAAGAAAATGAAGGAGGCTGGAAAGGGGAAACAAGTTGACCATGCTGCCGCATAAAAAGGCAAGAAGGTCAAGGAAGTTGCAGATAAAGGAAAGTGTTTCTACAACAAGTTGATTGACATCGAAACGCAATCGCCCCAAATTCTCGGCCGACAAGAAGAATGAAGATAAATGTGATTTACTTGTTGTAGAAACTTGCTTAGTGGAGAGTAATAACTCTGTTTGGATACTTGATTCAGACGTCACTAATCATGTTTGTTCTTCTTTTCAGGGAATTAGTTCCCGGGTCGCAATGCAAGAAGGGGCGATAACACTCGTAGTCGATTCTCGAGAGAGGTCCTCTGTGTAGCAGAGAGGCACAATAAAGTCGCTAAGGCAGAAACACATATTATTAGATAATTTTTACATAGTTCAAGGGTTGACTAGAAACCTTATTTCTATTTTCCCGCTTTGATTGAACAATGTATTTCAGCTTTCCTTTGAATTGAATAAAGCATTTATTTCAAAGAAAAGGTGTTGAAATATGTTATGCTTCACTTGAAAATAATTTATATGTCTTAAGGCCCAATTCAGCTTAAAATGGTTTAAAAATCGAATTGCTTAAAACAAAGAAAAACACGAACTAAAAGACAAAATGTTTCTCCTAAAGAAAATGTCCATCTTCGACATCTAAGTTTAGGTCACATTAATCTCAATAGGATTGAGAGACTTGTGAAGAATGAACTTCTAAGTGATTTAGAAGAAAGTTCTTTGCCAATATGTGAATCATGCCTTGAAGGAAAGATGACCAAAAGACCTTTAGTGGAAAAGGTTATAGAGCCAAAGAGCCTTTAGAGTTTATACACTCTGATCTTTGTGGTCCGATGAGTGTTAAAGCCAGAGGAGGCTATGAATACTTTATCTCTTTTATAGATCACTATTCAAGATATGGGTATGTTTACCTAATGCACCACAAGTGTGAAGCTCTTGAAAAGTTCAAGGAGTTTAAGACTGAGGTTAAGAACCAATTAGGTAAAATGATCAAAACACTTCGATCTGATCGAGATGGAGAGTACATGGACCTTGAATTCCAGGACTATATGATAGAACATGGAATTACATCCCTACTCTCAGCACATGGTATGCCACAACAAAATGGTGTATCAGAAAGGAGAAACAGAACCCTGTTGGACATGGTTCGGTCGATGATGAATTATGTTCATCTCCCTAACTCATTTTGGAGTTTTGCAGTAGAGACTAGGGTATACATTTTGAACAATGTTCTGTGAAGAGTGTTTCTGAAACACCTTTCGAACTCTAGAAAGGGTGTAAAGGCAATTTACATCATTTCAGAATTTGGGGATGTCCAACCCATGTGCTTGTGACAAACCCAAAGAAGTTGGAATCTCGTTCAAAATTGTGCCCTTTGTAGGTTACCCTAAGGAAACGAGAGGTGGTCTGTTTTTCGATCCTAAGGAAAATAGGGTGCTTGTGTCGATAAACGCCACTTTCCTTGAAGAGGATCACATCAGGGATAAAAAACCTAAGAGTAAAGTCGTGTTGAATGAAATGGACAGTTCATCAGCAAGAGTTGCTGATGGTGCTAGTACGTCAACAAGAGTTGTTAATCCTAGCTCGTCTGGTCAAGTACGTCCTTCTCAAGAGTTGAGAATGCCTCAACGTAGTGGGAGGTTTGTTAGACATCCTGACCGTTACATGGGTTTGACTGAAATTTAAGTTGTCATACCTGATGATGACTATGAGGATCCATTGACATATGATGAAACAATGGATGATGTTGACAAGGATGAATGGATTAAAGCCATGAACTAGGAAATGGAGTCTATGTACTTCAATTCCGTTTGGGAACTTATGGATCAACCTGATGGGGTAAAACCCATAGGTTGCAAATGGTTATACCCATAGCTAGACTCGTGGCAAAGGGTTATACCAAGCGAGAAGGGATGGACTATGAAGAAACCTTTTCTTCTGTTGCCATGATAAAGTCTATCAGGATCCTTCTGGGTATTACTGCATATTATGACTGTGAAGTATGGCAGATGGATGTCAAGACGACCTTTTTGAATGACAATCTTGATGAAAACATCTACATGGACAACCCCAAAGGTTTATTGAACAAGGACAGAAGCAAAAGTTTGCATGCTTAAACGATCTATTTATGGAATGAAAAAGGCCTCGAGGTCTTGGAATATAAGGTTTGATGAGGCTATTAAATCCTATGACTTTAATAAAAGTGTTGATGAGCCTTGTGTCTACAAGAAAATCATCAACACCACTGTTGCATTTCTGGTATTGTATGTGGATGATATCCTGCTCATTGGGAATGATGTAAGATTTCTTACTGACGTTAAGGAATGGTTGGCTATGCAATTCCAAATGAAAGATTTGGGAGAAGCGTAGTATGTTCTCGGTATCAAGATTGTTTGGAACCATAAGAACAAGATGCTAGCCTTGTCTCAGGCGTCTTATATCGACAAGATGTTGGTACGATATAAGATGCAGAACTCCAAGAAGAGTTTGTTGCCTTTTAGGCATTGGGTTCATCTGTCTAAGTAGCAATGTCCTAAGACAGCTCAAAAGGTTAAGGATATGAGATGGATCCCTTATGCATCAGTTGTAGGTAGCCTGATGTACACTATGTTGTGTACTAGGCTCGACATCTGTTATGCAGATGAGATTGTCAGTAGGAATCAATCCAATCCAGGATTTGATCACTGGACAATCGTTAAGAAAATCCTCAAGTATCTTAGGAGTATGAGGGACTACATGCTTGTGTATGTAACTAAGGATTTGATCTTTACGGGATACACAGACTCTGATTTTCAGACCGATAAGGATTCTAGGAAGTCCACATCGGGGTCAGTGGTCACTCTTAATAGAGTAGTTGTAGTTTGGCGAAGCATCAAGCAGGGATGCATCGCAGACTCCACGATGGAGGCCAAATATGTAGCAACTTGTGAAGCATCTAAGGAGGCGGTTTGGCTTAGGAAGTTCATGATGGATTTGAAAGTTGTTCCAAACATGAACTTGCCAACCACCCTTTATTGTGATAACAGAAGTGCAGTGGCTAACTCGAGGGAACCTCGAAGTCGTAAGAGGGGAAAACATATTGAACGGATGTATCACCTGATACGAAAGATTGTCCATTGCGGAGACGTGATCATCACGAAGATTGCTTCAGAGCACAACGTTGCTGATACAAACGAGGTGATCCAGCTCGTTCATGTAGTTGACATGCGAGTGGGGGCATCCTATGCAATGAGATTGTAGAAGACCAGACCGTGAATTCTTAGACAGCCTGATGTAACACCTTTAGGACTAATAAATTCATAGATGACCATCAGTGACTCGATCTTAATCCTGAGCGGGTTTCGAACTCCTGTTTGCGGGGGTCTGTCCTTAGACTAGTACGGGTGAGAGTGGTTAGAGACGGCGAGTCAATATTCCTACCTTATAAGGGGCAAAACCACGTGGGTAATTGGGAACTTGACTATACAAGAAGGAATTCACTCGTTCCCGCGCTAGGGAATCTAGATGGGTTGTTCCCTTAAAGGCTGACTCCAAGTCTTGAACAATGGAGCCCCACACTCTCACTAGCCCGAGAGGGACGTTGTTTATGGTAGGACCATAAACAAGTTGTTCATTAGAGGATCAATGGTACTTAAAGAGATGGAGGTAGGCACATGGGTAAAACGATAATTTGTCCCAGCTGTGAGTATGAACGACCTGTGAAGGGTTGACTCATGAGCATTGGTTATATCAATGGACACAACTTGTCCTACAGTGAGGAGAGTGCAACTACGAGTCTATAGTGGAGTGACTCGTAGTTAATGAATGTTGATTAACGGGATCAAAGAGTTTGATCAGTTAATCTCGGATCATTGGAGCTCATGATCTGTAGGTTCATTAGGTTCTTCGCTTGGCTCAATTATGGAATTAATGAGGGTATAAAGTTTGGAATGAGTTTGAAGTGTTCAAGTTCATATAAAGGGTATTTATGTCAATTATATCTGATATAATTGATATAATATATAGTTTGATGTGAATGAGATTCATATTAAACTATAATATTGCCTAATTATGGAATTAAGGCATAGTTGGAGAAATTAATTTTAGAGATGTGAAAAATTGAATGTGATTCAATTTAATTTCACATTATTCAAATGTGATTTGCCTAATGAGGAGCATGATACCTTATATTGTACAAATATGATTTGTATAATATAAGGTTATGCATTTCGTGGGCTTAATGGGTGGAGAAATTCACTCCACCATACACTACTATAAATAAGTGCTTGGTTAAGCACTTTGAAAAATGAGTTGCCATTTTTGGATTTTAGAATTCTAAAACTCTCTCTTCTCTAAAAAAAACTCCCTCTACTCCCTTAACCAAATTGGATCCCACGATCCTCAATCCAATGGAGAACAATCGAGAAACAAAGTGGAGGTGTTCGGATTGGAGGACTTGGATCGAGAACGGAAAATCATTGAGATCGAGGTAGATTGTGGGAGAAGGTGTAACAACCCTAATTTTCAAACCCAAAATTCTTAGGGACGTTACTAAGCAGCACAGTTTGTGCTAAAACTTTTGTAGCATAACAATGTTGCTTAGACAAAATCCACATTTTTCTGACCTGTTTAAAACATAAAACACTCAAAAGGTCTATTAAAACACCAAACCTCTTCAAACTACAATCAACAATAGGCTGGATTTCCAACGGATCAAGAATTTACAACAGTTATGCAACAACATAAGTAAACTTCCAATCTATTAAGAAGGTACAACGAAAATATAAAGTACTAGAATAACTACTATGAACTGAAAGACACCAAAGAACATCCTTATACCCTCGCTAGGTTGCCACTATCGTCATCCATTCCATAGTTTAACTTTTATCTGCAAACAAAAGCATAGAAAGAAATGAGTGAGTATAAAAATACTCAATAAGTAGCCAACTTACATCCAACCGTATTTCAGCATGAAGGAATGACAACTCTACTTAACCAAAACCTCAAACTACCCAGATTCAACTTTCAGACCGCCCTCAGCTAGATATTTGACCTAGCCTCACCCCAAGCCCACACAGGATTGTGCAGCTCCATGTTGTACGTAGGTATACACCTCCCTAACTAGCATGCTGACATAGCCCATACCCACCCCCGCAGGACGCTCATAAGCTATGTCTCACTCCGGGTCTTTTGCCATACTCAATGTGACTCACCTTGAAGCACTCTCGTCTTTGGTCTGTTGCCATGACTACTATGGCTCACCACAAGACATCATCGTCCCGGGACTGTTGTCACACACACTGTGACTCACCACGAGACATCATCAATATGCATACTACATGTTAGTTTCTCACCACACAAGGCTGCAGGACAATGTTCCTTAAATAAGGAGTAAGGTAGGGACTACTAGCCTAAGGGGTTCTATGACACAACTCTCTTGACTCTCCTTTCATACCGTACTTAGCTAGATGTCTGACCTAGCCTTACCCCAAGCCCACACAGGATTGCACAAGTCCTTGTTGTACGTCGGTATACGTCTCCTTAACTAGCATGCTGACATAGCCCAGACTCGCCCCGCGTGACGCTCGTAAGCAATTTCTCACTCCGGGTTTGTTGCCACGCTCATTGTGACTCACCTTGAAGCACTCTCGTCTTTGGTCTGTTGCCATGACTACTATGGCTCACCACAAGACATCATCGCCCCGAGACTGTTGTTACACACACTGTGACTCACCACGAGACGTCCCCGGGACTGTTGTCACACACACTGTTGTTGGGGTTTATGCCCTAACTAATTGTAGTTTTGTAATAATTATATTTCAAATAAATAAAGATGTTATTTATTATATTCTTGCACATAAACCTAAATTCAATAAACTTAGTTCCAAGGTTATAATGATTGATCTTGAACAATTATGTAGTGAACACAAGTTGGATTAAGTTGTTCAAGTATAACCTAAAAGGTCTATGATATATGCATAAGGTTGGGAACCTTATACTGGTAACACCATGGATGCAACCCGCTTTGTATTTACTATAAACGAGGTAATCGAACTCGTTCATGTGGTAGACATGCGAGTGGGGGCATCTTGTATAATGAGATTATACAAGACCGGACCGCGAATTATTAACCTACTAGTGTAACACTGTTAAGAAGATAAGTCTAATAATTTATAGATGATCATTAGTGACTTGACCTGAATCTTGAGCAAGTTACGGACTCCTGCTTATGGGGTTTGTCCTTAGACTAGTATGGGTGAGAGTGGCCTGTAGCCGACTCAATAATCCTACCTTCCCAGGGACATAACCTTGTAGGTAGCTGGGAACTTATCTCTGCAAGATGGAATTCACTCATTCCTAAATTAGGGAATCAGATAGGTTGTTCTCTTAAGAACTAAATCTATGTCTTAAACAACGGGGCCCCCTTCTTACTGGCCTAAGAACGATCAAGTTTATGGTAGGACCATAGACTGGTTGTTCATTAGAGGATCAGTGGAGCTTAAGGAGCAAGATGTAATCATAGGGGTAAAACGGTAATTTGACCCAGCTGTGATTACGAACAACCTGTGAATGGTCAACTCACAGGTATTGATTATATCAATGGATACAACAGAGTCTACAGTGAGGAGAGTGAAACTACGAGTCTATAGTGGAGTGACTCATAGTTAATGAATGTTGGGTAATTAGATACAAGAGTTTGATCGATTAATCTCGTATCATTGGAGCTCATGATCTGTAGATCCATTAGGTCCCTCCGTTGGGTCAACATGGAGTAATGAGGGTTTATAGTTTGGAGTGAAATTGAAGTGTTCAATTTCATATTTAAGGGGATATATCAATTATATATGATATAATTGATATAATATATGGTTTAATCCATATATTAAAAGAGAAATATATCATAAGAGCACTATAGGGGTAGGATGGTCATTTCCATCCTATTTCCCTATAAATTTGTTCATGAGATGCACATTTGTTAAGTATTCCAAAGCATTTGGTGAGAAACTCCAAAAGTGCTGTCTTGTGTTGTTAGAAAAAGTTCTATAACACTCACCTCTCTCAAAAGCCTCCCATACTCCAAGTGGAATCCCACCTTCCTCCCTCTCCTAGAGATACAACGAAGAAGACTTAGTGCTGCAAATCGGTTGCGTCAGAATCGTTGAGATCGTGAGGAGCAAGGAGCACAAAAGAGATTTCGTTCTACAAAGGTAAATCTCTTGCTGTCTAATTTTAATGTACATGCTTAATCGCTTTATATATATATGTTTCTGATTAGATCTATGTAACACATTACAAGAACACACGATTCAAATCGCTTCTGCTACAAGATTCGATCCTATCAACTGTGACTAACTACGAGACATCATCAATACGCATACTCCATGCTAGTTTCTCTCCACATAAGACTGTAGGACAACGTTCCCTAAATAAGACGTAAGGTAGGGACTACTAGCCTAAGGGGTCCTATCTAGATATTCCTAGTATCCTCGACCCATTCTCAAGGGTCCCAAATCCAGCTAGATTCTCACACTAACCAAGCTTTAACTCAAATCAATCACCTATTAGGAATGTTAGGTACAACCTGAGCAATCAACCCCATCTCACATAATAAGACACATAGTCCATAGATACATGATAAATACGATCAAACATGATTCATTGGAAAACACTGAAAGAATGAGCTATGAAGCTCAGTGAGTGACTGAGTTTAAAAGAACTATTAACTCGTAGATCATATCACCTGACCATTTATGAGCATATGCATCTGTAATAAAACGTTAAAAGTAAACGTGTAATCATAACAGCTTTTCAGAAGCAAGTATGTTGTTAAAATCTCGTAAGGCATATCAGTAATATTAACCCTTATATAACATATGACAATCTACGTTGTGTAGGATACACCCAGTACAACCAACGTTTACTCTAGGATATAGTGGGGCCCGCCCAACACTCCCATCGTCTTTGTCGTAGTGGGGCCCACCCAGCAATCACGACAGCATTGTTGTCACGGAGTACACTCAACGTCGACAACAAAAAATGACCTGTGTGCACACGGTACTATATAGCCTTGGGCTCAATATCCCAGCCATTTACTCATTCAAGTCTAAAAAAAACACAATAAAATACTTAAACATGCCTGCTTATCTTTCCTTTTGTAAAACTCAAGCTTACTCAACTTCTTCATAAAACTGGAAATCTTTAAATCATACTTGCTAGTATATGCTTGCTTGAAATCATAACATTTTCACTAAAGTTTGGTAAACAATATACATATGCTCACGAATAAATTCATCAGTGTTGGTATTTATGCCCTAAACTTGTGTAATTTTGATCAATTAAATAAAATGTTATTTGTTTTGATAAGATTACAATCTTGCTTTTATAAATCCAATAAACTAAGCACCAAGGTTATAACATTTATCTTGAAATCAGTGTGTTGGACACTATTTGGGTTGAGTTCAAGATTATAACCTGAATAGTCTATGGTATAAGAATAAGGTTGGAAACCTCATTTTGGTAAAACCATGGATGCGACCCACTTTATAATTAGTATAAATGAAGTAATCCAACTCATTCATGTAGTTGACATGCGAGTGGGGGCATCCTGTATGAAAGTTCATACAAGATTGGATCACAAATTATTAGTCTAACCAAAGATAACATCAAGTAATGAGGATAAGACTAGTAATTTATAGATGGTCATTAGTGACTCGACTGAATCTCGAGCAAGTTAAGAACTCCTGCTTATAGGGGTTGTCCTTAGACTAGTATGGGTGAGAGTAACCTGTAGCCTACTCAATAAGCCTACCTTCTCAGGGACAGAACCTCGTAGGTAGCTGGGAACTTAACTGTGCAAGATGGAATTCACTCATTCCTCTACTGAGGAATTAGATAGGTTGTTCCCTTAAGAACTGACTCCAGGTCTTGAACAACGGGGCCCCGCCCTCTATGAGGGTATGAGTCTAAGGTAGGACCTTAGACTTGTTGTTCATTAGAGGATCAGTGGTGCTTAAGGAGCAAAGAGGTAATCATAGGGGTAAACGGTAATTTAACCCAATTTGTGATTACGAACAACCCGTGAAGGGTCGACTCATGGGTAATGACTATATCGGTGGACACAATAATATCTACGGTGAGGAGAGAGTGCAGCTACAAGTCTATAGTGGAGTGACTTGTAGTTAATGAATATTGATTAAGCTGGATCAAAGAGTTTGATCGGTTAATCTCACATCATGGAGCTCATGATCCGTAGGTCCATTAGATCCTCCGTTGGCTCAACATGGTAATATTGAGGGTATAAAGTTAGGAGTGAAATTGAAGTGTTCAATTTCATACATGAGGAGTCATATCAATTATATATGATATAATTGATATAATATATATTTTTAATGTGAATTAGATTCAAATATAAACTATATACTAAAGAGAGATTAAATGAGGGGTAGGATGGTTATTTCCATCCCATTTCCCTATATATATGGTTGCATGAGATGCAACTAGGTTAATACATTCATAAGGTTTTGATAAACTCTTTTGTTGTTGTTGGAAGAGTTCCAAGACAACAAAAACATCTCTCTCTCAAAATACCTCACATCTCCTAAAGGGAACCCACCTTCCTCCCTCACCTAGAGAACAACGAAGAAGATCCAGTGGTCGTGTCTTCGCACGTTGGAGTTCTTGTTGCTGAGATCGTGACCGTGGAGAGAGGAACACTTGAAGAAAGGTTCTTCAAAGGTAAATTCTTGCTATCCATTTCACTTTTATGCTTAATCTAGTTTTGTATGTTATTGAATTTATCGTTGTAACTAAATCAAGAGTGCGCGATTCACAATCGCTTCCGTTGCGGGGACTTCGATTCCCTTCAATCAGGACATCTAGGCTCACAACGAGCACTTAAAATTATTTGTAGGAAAACATGAATGCTTATAAATATGTGTTCCAAAGGAAAACAATAAGCATTGAAACCATTTCATTCTATCAAAATCATGTATTTTCATAGGCTTAATACAAGCATATAAATAATTTTTGAGGTTTGTTTTGTCACTCACAGTGTTAGAACTAGAACCTTGGCCCTACACTCGACCTATTTCCTCTTGGCCTGTCAAACAAACCAATTCCAAGTATTAGAACCTCGAGCTCAAGAATTTCAACCTTAAAATTACAAAAACCAATTTATCATTTTTCTAGCATTTTACAGATTCTATATCCTGTCTTCAAAAATTCATAACTTCTTCATTAATTAGCCAAAAAGGATTTACTTTATACCAAACTCTTCCTCTTTGAACCCTCTAAAAATCATATGAAGAAATGAAATTGAGATTCCCAACGGATTTGTTCGAAAATACCTCGAAAGTTCTTCCCAAAAATAAACTTCTGCTATTCTAGATTCGTTTCTCTGTTGCAACCCGAAATTGACCTGAAATTTTAAACATCTTCCAGTCGTTTTCTACTCACGATTTCTTCATGAACGTTGTAGGAAATGAAATAAGCTTTCCAATCATACCTATTAGAGCTTCTGATTCAAACTCTAAAGATCAGCACGATCCAAAAACCAGAGACTTCTCAGATTTGACAGCAAAATCTGTCCTCTGCTTCCTCTTAACAAAATAGTAACTTCGCTTCAGAATTTGCTCGAGCTTCCTTCACGAATTTTGTTCAAAATTGAGTTAAATTTCAAGAAAATCAAATCTCAACTCTTACCTCTTCTTGTGGAGCTCGAAATGATCAAGAAATCAGAATAGGGCAGAATGATTACCTTGCTGCCATACTAATTTGCTTGAGTTCTCTCCCTCTCTTCTGCAATTCCAACTCCAAAAAATCACCTTCTTCCTCTTTCTTTATCCTTCTCCCACGAAACCCTCAGCTTTCTTTTGTTAAAACAAGAATGAAATGGAAAGAAATTATTTTAAATAAACATAGGCGGTGGAGAGAATTTTTGTTTTTGTCTTTTTCCTATTGTCCTTTCCTTTATTTCTTTTCCTTTTCTTTTCTTTTCTTTTTAAAACAAAGAAGACCAAATATATCCAACATTTCCTTTTTGTTTTGTTTTGTTTTGTTTTGTTTTGTTTTTTTAGGAAATTTCAAGGAGAGATCTCGGGTTTACAACTTAGCTCCCCCTTAAGAAATTTCGTCCTCGAAATTTAGTAGTCCTTAGGTGAAAATCGTCGGATACTTCTTCCTCATTTGGTCCTCTAACTCCCAAGCTGCCTTCTCTACTCCGTGATGTTTTCACCGAACTTTCACGAGTGGGATCGTCTTGTTCCTCATAACTTGTTCTTTTCTGCCGAGGATTGAACTGCATCCTCTAAGTAACTCATGTCAACTTTCAACTCAACTGGTTGTGCTTGCAACACATGTGTTGGATCTGGAATATACTTCCTCAACATGGACACATGAAAAACATCATGTACTCGAGATAGTTCTGCTGGCAACTCAAGTCTGTTGGCTGCTGCTCAACTCGTTCCACTATCTTATAAGGACCAATATACCTAGGACTCAACTTATCTTTCTTGCCAAGCGAAGGCAACCTTTCCATGGGGATAACTTCAAGAAAACTTGATATCCGACCTGGAATTCTAAGTCCTTTCGTTGCTTATCTGCGTAACTCTTCTACGAACATGAGATACCTTCAGATTCTCTCTAATTACCTTAATATTGTCCGTCGTAATTTGTACCAACTAAGGACCAATTAGCTTTCGCTCTCCTACCTCGTTCCAACATACAGACGCTCTACACGGTCTTCCATAAAGAGCCTCAAATGGTGCAATGCCAATACTCGACTGATAGCTGTTATTGTAAGTGAATTCCATAAGTGATAGGTGTGTATCCCAACTTCTCTTAAATTGAAGGACACATGCTCTTAACATGTCCTCTAAGGTCTGGATGGTCCTCTCTAACTTACCATCTGTCTGAGGATGAAATGCTGTACTAAAATTTAGCTTTGTCCCTGTTGCTGCAAAATTTATGATAATGCAATACCACAGTGTACGGGTCAAGTTTTAGTATAGTGATTTATGAGTCCAAGTATCGTCCTCGGGAATGGGTTTCTAGCTTAATTAATTACTAAGGTACTAATTCTCAATTTTAGCTAAAGAAACATAACATGGATAGTTGGTTGAAGTAAATACGAACAAACAAACAAACATGTGGAGACACGAATTGATAGAGTTATGGGAAGTGATTTTACAAATTAAAGACCTAACTAACACATGCATTGAACCAATGAGATGAAATTATAAACAAGAAGTAAAATACTCAAGAAAGTCTCTCGATCTCTCAAGAGCCTCACACATACAATAAATCCTATAGTCTCCATATAAAATCTAAGCATGCACGACATTAAGCAACTCCTTTATGTGTTTCCCTAAGATTTCTAAGTCATTCTCATGCCAGAATTCTACGAGTTTTGACAATTTTGCTCTAATTCAAGTTTTATCTCTCGAGTCCACTTAAATCAACAAATTAAGAAGTCAAGAACTAATTATAAAAAAATAAGAACAAAACATGCTTCAATACATTGTAATAAAGTCATAACAAGCAAACCAAATCATAACTACAATGTTTAGCTACTCTAAATCACATGAAAATCAAACTAAACAAGTAGAAAACGTCTTAGAACTCTATTACAAATTGAAAGAAAAGGAAATTAAACTTAGGTGTCGATGTCGGCCCTTCGCGTCTCCGAGCTCTCCGTCTTCGATCACGAACCTCCACGAATGAATGCTTGGCTCTCCAAATTACTCTTTTCACTCTTCTTACAAGGTGTATTTTGAGATTAGGGCAAAACTCTACCAAATTCGGCTCCTGTAATGAAAACAACATGTTGTATTTATAGGCATTATCGACACAACGTTGTAACGCTGGGGGGACAAGCGCAACGCCGCGTCCCTAGGCACCGACACTTAAGAAAATAATCGATGGCGTTGTAACACCGAAGGCGCGCGGTAACGCCGCTACCCTAACGCGCGAGCGCTTTCGAAATGGCATTGCGCGCTGCGCGCTGCGGCGCTGCGCGCCCTGCGCGCTTCTCACGTGTGCTTTCTTATCGAGATAGCGTTGTAACGCCTAAAGGCGTTATGTAACGCTTATCGCTCGTAGTCTTCAATACAACTTTTTAAAGACGCTCGGCGTTGCAATGCTATGAAAGCAGCGTTGCAAGCGCCATCACTTCGGATCATCATGCTTGGATTGATCCTTTCTCTTCCAATTGGTATTATTTTTAGCTCCAAATAGCCTCGTTTTGATCCCGAGTGATCCAATTTGTCTCAAATAGCTCTATTTACGCTCTTATCCTGAAATTGAATGAATTAAACATGTAAAAACCTTGAAGTCATCATAAAACTAACAATTATTAAGTCTAAGGATAACACATTTTGTGTGCGATCAAACACCCCCAAACTTAAAGTTTTGCTAGTCCCGAGCAAAAACAGAGTTAAACATTAGGTTGTTCTTAAACATACATTTGATTCAAGCCTAAAAAATTTAAGAGAAAATCTAGTAATCACAGGTATCATTCAAACATGACACATCAGCAAGCAATTTAAAACTTTCCCTAAGTGTTCCTACTTGTGTGTGTGATTAGCCTATGTTTCCTTCATTTTTACTAAGCCCGGATCAACTTTATTAGGCTCTCCATTCAACTTCCCCCTACACCGGTCTTAATTACTAATCCTTGAGTGTCCCCACATTCAAGAACTAAATAACTCTACTCAGAACTTAATCACTCTTTTGATGCCACTTTTCTATTTCTATTTTTTTTTTTTTTTTTTTGTGCAAGGACACTAGCTTTCGCACATCCACTGCAGGGACCTATACCCAGAGCACTCGCTCAATGAGTGGCCTAACTGATCACAGTGAAGGTAGCTCTTTTTGTCCTCACGATTTTTTTCTTTAACAAACATAACAACAAAAACAGACGACAACCCTTTCACATAATGCACATATTATACAGATCATGCACTTCATATTGTCATTCACCCTAACCTGCAGTTTAACTCTCAAATCAGTTCTCAGACCTATCGAGGTGACATCAAACTTCTAAACCTAATAACTTTGTTCTAAGCATTTCAAAACTATAGGAACACAGGCTATGTGCATATAATGCAGGAAAAACTCAAGAAAATTTTTAAATTAACTCAAATTCATGTCATGCTTTCAGGTTTCAGCAGAATCACAAAGATTTTCAATTAGATCTCATCCTAGGCTATCATACTTATACTTATGTAAAAGATAAACCAACAATTCAACACATACTCAGGACAGTCACAACAAATAAACAAAAATAAACACATCCCACCCCAAACATAAACTAAACATTGTCCCTAATGTTTGCAGAATTAAGCATAAATTAAGTATAAGTGTAAGAGTGAACAATACTGTCCTGGGTAATGGAGATCTTTCTGAGTTCCTTGGATAGCCAAAGCATGTGTGTTGGAGTTCCTCAGAATGGGAGCATGGATTTTAACGAAGAAGGGCATCTCCACAACCTACGAAGCAAAACAACAATTAACTAAGCATTGAAAAACAACAAAGTAAAGCAAGCTAAAGACAGGAAAACAAAAGTAAGTAAAGCTTGGGTTGCCTCCCAAGAAGCGCTTTGTTTAACGTCTTTAGCTAGACTGTACTCCCTCAAGGTGTTTCTTTCCTTGCTTGCAGTGCCTGGAGTGATGTGTTCATTTGGCCAACTGGGTCTCTATGTTCTTTATTCTTCGCTCCATGATGGTCACTATACCGGATAAATCGGTGATCGTGCATTCTCTAATTTGGTTGGACCGACTTACGGATTCAAACTATGAAGGAGTGCAATGTGTCTTCTAGAGATGGTTTCTCTCTCGATGTAGAAGCATGCCTCTGTAGGAGGATTCAACACATTTTTGTTGTTAGCATAAGAAAAATTTTCATGATACCTCAAACCTGGATTGTAATGTGTTGGGAGGTTGTTCTGAGTCTGATTTCCTCCATAGTGGTTGCTTCTATTGTTCAGGTAGTGCAATTGCTCCATAGTGGATTCTCCATTGGGCTGGGAGCATTGAGAGGACATTCTTGTCTGTGGTGATCCTGCAAAATTATTCAGGGCATGAGTGAGAGATGCCATATGAGATCTAAGAGAGGTTACCTCGCCCGGTTGATATAATCCAGCCATCGGCTTAGATCTGCATTTTCAGAGGCCACCGGTAGGTGGCGATTGAGACTTCCTCCAGAGGGCACGTGCTTCCGCACGGTCTTCGCCATGAAAGCCCTCCTGCAGAAGTGGCATCCAAAATGGTCACGGTCTTACCTTCCAGTCCATTATAAAATAGTTGTACCTGGAGCCATTCTGGGTAGCCATGTTGTGGGCACCTCCTGAGCATGTCCTTGTACCTTTCCCAGGCCTCGAATAGTTGCTCTCCCTCCTGCTGCCTGAATGTTCCAATCACAGTCCTTAACTTTGCAGCAAATTTTTACAGGTGGAAAGAATTTGGTCATGAAGGCTTGGGTCAACTCCTCCCAAGAAGTGATACTCCCGAGGAAGGACCCTAGCCATTCTTTGGCTCTACCTGCAAAGAGAAAGGAAAAGACGTAAGCGAATACTATCGTGCCAGAGATACCATTCATTTTAAATGTACCACAGATTTCTAAGAAGTTTTGAAGATGAGAGTTAGGATCTTCTGTGGCTAAGCCTTTGAAAGTACCTTCCCTAACCATTTGTGTCAGCCCTGTCTTAAGTTCAAAATTATTAGCATTGATAGGGGCATGGACTATTCCAACTCGCTTCGAATTAAACATGGGTTGGAAGTACTCCCCGATAGGTTTAGGGTTGTTGATGATGAGCTCCCGATCAGCCATTTTTCCGAGGTTCTCGCTCTTCCTTCCCTTAGGAGTCTCCCCACAGTCCTCTCGATCACAGGATCAAAAGGGTGCAAGTCTGCAGTTCTCCCCTTGGGCATACATTTGGACGAACAAAAAGAAAGAAATTAGATAAAAAAGAAAAACACAAACAACTAGAAAATAAAATAGAAAATAAAGACATAAAACATAAAACTTGGGTTGCCTCCCAAGAAGCGCTTTTTTTAACGTCTTTAGCTAGACGGTGACTTATCAGGGCACATAAAATTGCTCGTATTTTTTTGGGCCCTTCTTGCTCGAATCGATGTAGCCTTCTAAGTCTAAAAGGCTATCCTGCTTTTTCTCTTCAAATTCTGATAGTAAAAATTATTTTTGGGATTTTTATTTATCAAAAGAAAAGAACTGAAATCAAAGCAAGACTCGTGAGTATAAGACAAATGGTTATAAAAAATAAAGGAAATTTCTGGGGATAAAGGGAATGAAGACTTCTCAGCCTCTAACTCTATCACCTAGATCTCTCCTGTGGAACTAAGTGTATCACCAGTGTCCTCCTCACTAACCTGATCATGGTGTGCCTCAGTCTCCCCCAAACTATCCTCACTAACATCTAAGCAAATCCTCCTAGGTGGCACCTCCTGAGTGGTAAGGATAAGAAATTGTTCCTGTAAGGCCTTAAGGGAAATTACTAACTGGTTAAGGTACTGAGCTCTATCTTGTACTATTTCCCAAAGTCTTACCACCTCAGTTTCTAACCTATCCATCCTCTCTAATTCACTATGAACCAAATTTTTAAATTTCAATTCTAATGTGTATTCAGCCAATTGGTCCATCAGAGAAGATTTTTCTAAGGGTTGGTTAAGGTACGAAAAATTCTGGTTTCAAGTGCCTAAATAACTACCTCATGTGAATTTTCATATATGTCAGTGCATGAATGGTAAAAATTAGACACATGGTATTCGGAAAAATCATGATGCACAAAACTAGGGTCCTGAGAGGGACAATAGAATGGTGGAAACTCAAAATTATGCAAAGTCATGCTTGAAAAATCAGTAATTTCACAACCAGACTTCACACAATATCAACACAACCAAAACAGGAAACAAAGACTCAAAAACACACAAAACTAAAATAACACAAACAAGGAAACAAACAATCACACAAAATAATTAAGGAAAGACAAACAAACAAGCTTTAGTCTAAAATTTCAAATTTTCTCCTAATATTAATGAATCTAAATAATCGCCATTCCCCAGCAACGGCGCCAAAAACTTGTTGCTGCAAAATTTATGATAATGCAATACCGCAGTGTACGGGTCAAATTTTAGTATAGTGATTTATGAGTCCAAGTATCGTCCTCGGAAATGGGTTTCTAGATTAATTAATTACTAAGGTACTAATTCTCAATTTTAGCTAAAGAAACATAACATGGATAGTTGGTTGAAGTAAATACGAACAAACAAACAAACATGTGGAGACACGAATTGATAGAGTTATGGGAAGTGATTTTACAAATTAAAGACCTAACTAACACATGCATTGAACCAATGAGATGAAATCATAAACAAGAAGTAAAATACTCAAGAAAGTCTCTCGATCTCTCAAGAGCCTCACACATACAATAAATCCTATAGTCTCCATATAAAATCTAAGCATGCACGACATTAAGCAACTCCTTTATGTGTTTTCCTAAGATTTCTAAGTCATTCTCATGCCATAATTCTACGGGTTTTGACAATTTTGCTCTAATTCAAGTTTTATCTCTCGAGTCCACTTAAATCAACAAATTAAGAAGTCAAGAACTAATTATCAAAAATAAGAACAAAACATGCTTTAATACATTGTAATAAAGTCATAACAAGCAAATCAAATCCTAACTACAATGTTTAGCTACTCTAAATCACATGAAAATCAAACTAAACAAGTAGAAAACGTCTTAGAACGCTATTACAAATTGAAAGAAAAGGAAATTAAACTTAGGTGTCGATGTCGGTCCTTCGTCTCCGAGCTCCCGTCTTCGATCTCGAACCTTCACGAATGCTTTGGCTCCCAAAATTACTCTTTTCACTCTTCTTACAAGGTGTATTTCGAGATTAGGGCAAAACTCTACCAAATTCGACTCCCTGTAATGAAAACAACATGTTGTATTTATAGGCATTATCGGCACAGCGTTGCAACGCTAGGGACAGCGTTGCAACGTTGTGCCCTAGGCGGCTGACACTTAAGGAAATAATCGATGGCGTTGCAACGCTGAAGGCAGCGTTGCAACGCCGCTACCCTAACGCGCGCGTCCCTTGTCGAAATGGCATTGCGACGCTGCGCGGCAGCATTGCAACGCCCTCTGTGCGGCTTCTCACGCGTGCTTTCTTATCGAGATAGCGTTGCAGCGCCCTAAGGCAGCGTTGCAACGCTATCGCCTGTAGTCTTCAATACAACTTTACAGCACGCTCGGCGTTGCAACGCTATGAACAGCGTTGCAACGCCATCACTTCGGGTCATCATGCTTGGATTGATCCTTTCTCTTCCAATTGGTATTATTTTTAGCTCCAAATAGCCTCGTTTTGATCCCGAGTGATCCAATTTGTCCCCAATTTGTCCCGAGTGATCCTGAAATTGAATGAATTAAACATGTAAAAACCCTGAAATCATCATAAAACTAACAATTATTAAGTCTAAGGATAGCACATTTTGTGTGCTATCAGTCCCCATAGCTTTCTGTAAGCTAGGCCAAAACTTAGAAGTAAATCTCGGGTCCCTATCTGAAACTATGGATGCTGGCACTCCGTATTGACTCACAATTTTGTCGACGTGTAGCTTAGCAAGCTGATCAAGTGTAGACGTCACTTTAATCGGTATAAACCATGTTGTCTTAGTGATCCTATCCACTATTACCCAAATACAATCATGTCCACTTGAAGTGCGTGGCAATCCAAACAGAAAATCCATAGTGATATGCTCCCATTTCTATTCCGGCACTAGCAGTGGGTTAAGAAGTCCTCCTGGCCTCTGTCTAATTTGTTTAACTTGTTGGCATTTCAAACATCTTACCAACTCAATCAGTTACCTCCCACTTCATTACGATTATCCATACGTTCCCTTTAAAATTTGTACATCTTGGTGCTTCCTAGATGCATAGTGTAAGCTGAACTGTGAGCTTCCTCTAAAATAGCATCTTTAAGCTCACTAAAACTTGGAACGCATAGTCTTCCCTGCCTCTCTATTTCTCCGTCTGATCTCATTTTAAATTTTTCTTCTGGGCCCTGTTTGGACTTTCGAAACATTTTCTGCAGGTTACTATCCTCTGGCTGTCTCCTCACAATCTCTGCTACGAGCGAAGACCTGACTTAGAATTGAGCTAAGAGGCCTCCTAAATTCTCTGCAGTCACAACTGCCTTAGAATCCCTTAGAGTACTTAAAAATGTTGCTCGAATACCACACAAGGCATCCCTAGGAAGTCTTGACTTCCTGCTTAATGCATCTGCTACCACGTTCGCCTTACCTGGATGGTATTCTATGGTAGAATCATAATCTTTAATCAGTTCTAACCATCTTCTCTGTCTCATATTCAACTCCCTCTGATCAAAGATATATTTCAAACTCTTATGATGTGTAAAAATGTGATACCTCTCACCAAACAAATAATGCCTCCAGATCTTCAATGCTAAAACAACTGCTGCTAGCTCAAAATCATGGGTAGGGTAATTACATTCGTGCTTTTTCAATTGCCTTGACGCATAAGCTATTACTTTTCCCTCTTGCATGAGCACACACCCTAAACCTTGTCTCGAAGCGTCACACAGTAAATCACATACTCCTTTCCCGTTACAGGAAGTGTTATAATAGTTGTTGTTACCAATCTCTTTTTCAGCTCCTGAAAACTCTGTTCACACTTATCTGACCATTCAAACTTAGCATTCTTCCTTGTTAAAGTTGTTAAGGGTAATGCTAATCGTGAGAAATCCTCAACAAATCGTCTGTAGTATCTTGCTAAGCTTAGGAAACTACGTACCTCTGTCACACTAACTAGTCTCTCCCAGTTGACCACTGCTTTCACATTATGCGGATCCACATTAACTCCATCTGCTGAAACAACATGCCCTAAAAACACTACCTGATTCAACCAAAACTCACATTTGGTGAATTTAGCGCTTATCGCACAGTGTTTGTAAAATATCTTCATGTGTTCCACACAACCGAATAAACTAGTATATCATCAATGAAAACAACATGATCCAAATATCGTTGGAAAAAAAACCCGCCCATGAGGTCCATGAAAATCTGCTAGTGCATTTGTTCAACCATTAAACTCACACCTCATTTGAATGTTGTTTAGCGAATATCTCATTCCCTAACCTTTAACTAATGGTATCGCTTAGAAAACACCGATGCTCCTCGTGAAGTCAAACAAATCATTTGGTAAAGGAAATATCGTGATCTTAATGTATAATCTGCATAATCTAAGGGGGCTTTACAAATAACACTCGAGCTCCTCAAGGCGAATAAACTAGTATCAATCATCAATGAATACTATTACAAACTTCGATCCAAATCTATCAAAGTAAACCCCGACAAATGGAAAAAAACATCAATCAATAAGAACAGGTCCATGACATGTGCTAGTGCATTTCTCAACAATCGAATAATCAAATTAGGAATAATCTTTCTTTATAAAACCACTCATAATGTTTCCTAAAAACAACTTCATTATGGCAATCCATGAAAGCATAATGAGTTAAGAAATCATCCCTAAGATTGCATCTAATACTCTAGTGGAAGAAGATCCGCCAACATTTGAGACCTTCTACTAAGACCTACAATCGCATGACTAGTAAAGCATCACCAATCTGGTGTGTATACAACTAACCTTTCACATTAAATCAATCTTAGTTAAAAACATACTAAAAACAAAGGAATGTGTAGCACTGGATCTATTAAAACAAACTGGTACATTACAAATAGCAATCGTATAAATTACATCCGGTGCATCGCCCGCTTCTTAAGTCTAGCGTAGACCTTCCCCTGTTGCTTAGGTCTCCCACAACTCCTTTCTCTGCCTAGCACCGCTGGTGCCTCTCTCCCCGTAGCTACTGGAACTCTCGGTTGCTCAACTGTCTGGGACTTAACTCCCTGGTCCCTCTGTGCGGCTACTCTAAGTTGTGGACAGTCCCACTTGAAATGCCTTGGTTGTCCACACTTGTAACACACACCGACACCAAGACATTGGCCTCGATGATTTTTGCCACAATTTGCACATGGAGTTCTCCTTGCTACACTGGCAACAGACTCTTGCACTGTCTGTGGTCTTGATGCTAATCTAACAGACTAACTAGGTGCTCTCTAACTCTGCCTCTTATAGGCACTACCCACATTCATCTTGGTCGATGCTTGGCTACTAGCTCGGTCTTTAAAGTCTTATCGACTTGGAAACATCTACTCCAGGTGTGAACCTCCGCTGCTCACGACCTCGGAAACTTCATATTTTCGAAGCCCCACAACTAGGCTTCACTATTGACTTCTCCTCTACTATAGTCTGCTCAACACGTAGGGCAGTCTCTACTACCTGAGAAACGTCAGTCCACTTAGCAATGGCTGTGACTGGGGTACGTATGTCAGGACGTAATCCCCTTTCAAATCTTCGACACCAGTCACTCTCAGATGCCATAATTACATCAGCATACCGTGACAGCTCGGTATACCTTCTCTCGTACTCAACCACTAAAAGTGCCCCTTGCTTCAATTCTAAAAATTCATCCATCTTTGCCTCGTGGTACGTGCTAGGGTAATACTTATCTTTAAATATGCTTCTGAAAGTTTGCCAGTCTAAAGTACGTGCATCACTACACCTGGCTAATATTGATTTCCATCATTCTTTTGCCTCCTTCAGCAGCAAGAATGTGGCCAACTTGACTTTTCGCTCCTTAGAACAAATCATCACATCAAAACATTTCTCAAACATATCCAACCAAACCTCAGCGTCAGCTGGATGTTTGGAACCCTCAAACACTGTGGCTCCTAATTCTTTTAGGTGTTCTATTCTATATGTCTTGCCTGGATCACTTAGCCCTACTCTCTATGGCTTACCTACCTCATGTGAGGTAGCATGCTGCTTAATTCTGGCCCCTATCTGGACTCTCGGGGCACTAGATCCCCTCTCTGATTGGGCTTGGGTAGGATCCTGCATCCCGTCCTGATCCTGCCTGCATCATCTGCTAGTACGTGGTGGCATGACTTCTATAACATATCAACATACTAGACATGTAATGAATACTTAACTCAAATGCAAAATTCTAGTCTTGTGTTCACATTCTAGTCCTGACTGGACTTACTCTTATCCTTACTTGGACCATGCTCTACTAGTTCTATTGAATTAACTCAATAACTTGCTATTTACTTTTTAGTTTCTTCTAGAGCTAACTTTCTCTATCTCATTCCCCGTGGAGCTAACTGCTCTGATACCAAGTTGTCACACCCCCTCCCGTACTACCTGCTAACTTAGCCCGGAAGATCGCGTGAAGCCAAAAAACATTGTTTACCTCTTAACAATACCTGTTGACCCTGTTTTTATCGATAAACATACTATACTTGCACATGGAACACTTTAAACATAAAAAAACGGAAACTAAACAATTACTAAACATACGTAAGGAGAAACTCTTCTTAAGTCTCTCTTGAAACTAGAACGGGTAAGAGCATCACAACCAAAAACATATCAAACTATGGTTTATACAACCACAACCTCTAATGCACACGCAATATAAATACATAGTCCCCTCGACTATAAACTACAACACATATGGACTTGCTATGCAACTCCACCCACGTACAAAATATCAAGCTCGTGGAGCTTCCAGTAGACTATGGCAGGATGTCAGGCATTGGGAGCTCGATCTCTACCTAAAAAATTTGGAAAACACTGAAAGAATGAGCTACGAAGCTCAGTGAGTGATTGAGTTTAAAAGAACTATTGACTCGTAGATCATATCACCGACCATCTATGAGCATATGCATCTGTAATCAAACGTTAAAAGTAAATGTGTAATCATAATAGCTTTTCAGAAAACCAGCAAGTATGTTGTTAAAATCTCGTAAGGCATATCAGTAATATTAACACTTATAAAACATATGACAATCTACGTTGTGTAGGACACACCCAGTACAACCAACGTTTACTCTACGATGTAGTGGGGCCCACCCAGCACTTCCATCGTCTTTGTCGTAGTGGGGCCCGCCCAATACTCACGACAGCATTGTGGTCACGGAGTACACTCAACGTCGACAACAGAAAATGACCTGTGTGGACACGGTACGATATAGCCTTGGGCTCAATATCCCAACCATTTACTATTCAAGTCTAAGAAAAACACAATAAAATACTTAAACATGCCTACTTATCTTTCCTTTTGTAAAACTCAAGCTTACTTAGCTTGTTTATAAAACTGGAAATCTTTAAATCATACTTGCTAGTACATGCTTGCCTAAAATCATAACATTTTCTCTAAATTTTGGTAAACAATATACATATGCTCACGAATAAATTCATCAGGACATCTAGGCTCACAACGAGCACTTAAAATCATTTGTAGGAAAACATGAATGCTTATAAATATGTGTTCCAAAGGAAAATAATAAGCATTGAAACCATTTCATTCTATCAAAATCATGTATTTTCATAGGCTTAATACAAGCATATAAATCATTTTCGAGGTTTGTTTTGTCACTCACAGTGTTAGAACTAGAACCTTGTCTCGTACACTCGACCTATTTCCTCTTGGCCTGTCAAACAAACCAAATCCAAGTATTAGAACCTCGAGCTCATGAATTTCAACCTTAAAATTACAAAAACCACTTTATCATTTTTTCCAGCATTTTACAGATTCCATACCCTATGTTCAAACATTCATAACATCTTCATTACTTAGCCAAAAAGGATGTACTTTATACACAACTCTTCCTCTTTGAACCCTCTAAAAATCATATGAAGAAATGAAATTGAGATTCCCAACGGATTTTTCGAAAATACCTCGAAAGCTTTTTCCCCAAAAACAAACTTCTGCTATTCCAGATTCGTTTCCTTGCTGCAACCCGACATTGACCTGCAATTTTAAACATCTTCCAGCCATTTTCTACTCACGATTGCTGCATGAAAGTTGTAGGAAATTCAATAAGCTTTCCAATCATATCTATTAGAGCTTCTGATTCAATCTCTACAGATCAGGACGACCCAAAAACCAGAGACTTCTCAGATTTGACAGCAAAATCTGTCCTCTGCCTTCCCCTTAACAAAACAGTAACTTAGCTTCAGAATTTGCTCGAGCTTCCTTAACGAATTTTGTTCAAATGTGAGTTAAATTTAAGGAAAATTAAACCTTAACTCTTACCTCTTCTTGTGGAGCTCGAAATGATCAAGAAATCAGAACAGGGCAAAATGATTACCTTGCTGCCATACTAATTTGCTTGAGTTCTCTCCCTCTCTTTTGCAATTCTAGCTCCAAAAAATCACCTTCTTCCTCTTTATTTATCCTTCCCCCACGAAACCCTCAGATTTCTTTTGTTAAAATGAGAAGGAAATGGAAAGAAAATGATTTAAATAAACATAGGTGGTGGAAAGATTTTTTTTGTCTTTTTCCCTATTGTCCTTTTCTTTATTTCTTTTCATTTTCTTTCCTTTTCTTTTCTTTCCTTTCTTTTCTTTTCTTTTCTTTTTAAAACAAAAAAGACCAAATATATCCAACATTTCCTTTTTCTTTTATTTTGTTTTGTTTTTTTTTTTTCTAAGAAAGTTCAAGGAGAGATCTCGGGTTTACAACTTTCAACCCACTTTCACTGGGAACCAGTATGGGATTGTCTATGCCCTACTTAATGCAAATAATTTTGAGATTAAGACTGGTCTCATTCAGATGGTTTGGGAAAATGCGTTCAGAGAACATGCCACTGAGGATCCAAATCTGCATCTCAGATCCTTTACTGAAATTTGTGGCACGATAAAAATTAATGGTGTATCTCTTGATGTTATTCCCTACGACTTTTTCCTTTCTCTCTGCAGGATAAAGCCAAATTTTGGTTGGAGCCTTTGCCCATAGGTAGCATCAGTACTTGGGAGGAATTAGCTTAGACGTTTTTCGCCAAATATTTTTCACCTGCCAAAACTACGAGGCTATGAACTGAGGTTGACACTTTCAGACAGCAAGATGGAGAATAGATGTTCGAAGCATGGGAACGATATAAAGATCTGTTGAGAAAATGCCCACATCACGGTTATCCAAACTGGTTACAAATTCAACTTTTCTATAATGGATTATCTGGTAATAACAAAGCTCTTTTGGATGTAGCTGCTGGGGGGCCCATATTTTCCAAATTTGCAGAAGATGATCGTACTTTGTTAGAAGAGATGGCTGCCACAAGTTATAATTTGCATTCTGAACGGTCAAGTTCGAAACCTGTGGCAGGGATGTACGAGATTGATGATGTAAGTTTCATAAAGTTTCATATGGCTTCTCTGACTAGTGCTCTTAATAAGCTTGCAGGTACAGGAAATAGTGAATCCATAACTGCAGTTGCAACTGCCAATAAGTCTGCAGGTGGTAAGGATCATGATCTTTTGCAAGCTCAATATGTGAATAATTAGGGGCTATGGATATCGTGGAAATCAAGCACAAAATCAACTGCCCACCCATTATCATCTAGGTTTGCGCAATCATGAAAACTTTTCTTATGCTAACAAGAAAAATTTGTTGCAACCTTTTCCAGGTTTTGCATCTACATCTTGTTGTGATTTTTATCCTAATCTCGTGTTTGTAAATTACTATTTGAAATTAATAAAGTGTTATTCATTTCATAATTTTGTGTCTCGCATTTTATACAACTTTGACCAATAAACTAAGCTCCAGGGTCATTGAATTCATGAGAGAACTAGAACTTGAACGGTGTGTAGTGGACACACAGGGAGGATCACGTTCGAGTAAATGACCCGAACGGTCTACAGTATATGGATAGGGTTGGAGACCTAATCTTGGATACACTGTGGATGCGACCCGATTTGTATTAAGATACAAACGAGGTGATCTGACTCGTTCATGTGGTTGACATGCGAGTGAGGGAATCCTGTGCAATGAGATTGTACAAGACCGGACCGTGAATTATTAGATCTACTGATGTAACACCGTTGACAGTAAGAACTAATAACTTTATAGATGACCATTAGTGACTCGGCTTGAATTCTGAGCATGTTACGAACTCTCACATGCATGGAGTCCGCCCTTTGACTAGTACTGGGTGAGGTGGTCACGATTACTCGCCCAATATGCCTATCTTCTCAGGGACAAAACCAAGTAAGGAGCTGGGAACTTAACTACGCGAGATGGAATTCACTCGTTCCCGCCTTTAGGGAAACTAGGGGTTGTTCCCTTAAGTATTGTCTCTAGGGCTTGGACAACGGTCACCCACTCTCTCACTGGCACGAGAGAGTTGTTGTGTATGGTCGGATGATAACAACGTTGTGGTTCATTAGAGGAGTAGTGGGGACTTAAGGAGCAAGAAGTAGACATAGGAGTAAAACGGTAATTTGACTCAACAGTGTCTACGAACAACCTGTGAAGGGTCGACTCATGGGCATTGGTTATATCAGTGGACACGTAATATTCTGCACTGACGGGAATGCAGCTACGGGCTTTAGTGGAGTGTTACCGTAGCTAATGAAGGTTGATTAACTGGGTCAAAGAGTTTGATAGGTTAGTCTCGGATCATTGGAGCTTCTCACTGTAGGTCCATTAGGTCCCTCAATTGGCTCAATTTTGGTTAAAAGAAGGGTTAATGTTTTGGTGTGAATTGAAGTTTTCAATTTCACTTAAATGGCATTTATGTCATTTATATGAGATATGAATGATATAATATATAGTTTAATGTTATTGAGATTCATAATAAACTATAGGTTAGCCTAATTGTTGCATTAAGGCTAATTGGAGAAATTAATTGAGAGAAATTAAATTGAATGTGATTCAATTTAATAAATCCACATTATTGCAAATGTGATTTGTAATATGAGATATGAGATATCTTATAATATATGGTTATGCAAATATGATTTGCATAACATATAGTTGTGGTAAATTGGTAATAATGTGAGATTTTAACTCCATCAATTTTCACTATTTAAAACCTTCTTGCAAGAAGGAACTTAAGGCAATCTCTCATTTTTTGGATTCTCACTTGAACCATTCTCTCTCAACTCTCTCAACTCTCCTCCCTTCTCCAAAACACAAAAGTCCCACCACTTTTCTTCTTTCAAAAGAAGAACAACCGAGAAGCCTTTGGTGGTGTTCTTGTTCGTGAGAAGTTTTCGGATTCGTAGAGATCGAGATTGCACGAAGAGTTCGTGATTCGCTGGAAAGGAGTTCTTGAAGAAGGTCTTCAACAAGTTAGTAATGATAACTTACTATTTTTCCTTCCCGTTTCAAGCATGTTTAGCCTAGATTTAATAGTTAAATCATTTTAATGAAACTCAAGTGCACAACTTCACCACGACGATTTCATCGTCTTCCGCTGTGCGAGGATTCTCATTCCCCTCAATTGGTATTAGAGCCTTATGTTGGTTCGAAGTTTGTGCACTATTTTTTCGTTAAAATTAGGTGGGTAAAGCCTTGGTTTATGAGATAAATGTTTGGTTTGCATAATGGATGTTTCGGTTTTTAGCACTAGAATAGATTTACAATTTATGTTGATTAGATCAATGTAAAGGCCCGTTGTTTTTGGGCATTTAGTTGTAAATCGAGTCTGTAAGTCCGAGAAGTTCGTGGTAAGAGTTGCTGTGAATAAATCGAAGCGGAAACAGGCAGAATTCGAGGCAAAACAACAAAGGTGTTTGCTGTACAGGTGACGACGTTGAGACGCTGTTCATAGGCATCTCAACGCTGTGCCCGCAGGAGTATTGCATGTTGCGATCAGCGTTACAACGCTACCTTGGCGTTGAGGACGCCTGGGTGAGGTGAACGCTACTGACGCTGCAGCGCTTCTACAGCGTTGCAACGCTGCGTGTGGTAGTGGGCAGTTTGCGAGACTTTTCTGCAAGAAAGTGGGCAGTTCCTTAGTTGGGCAATTTTTTGACGTTTTTTATTTAAAATTAATTTGTAAAATATATTTTATTTGTTCATTTAATTATTTTATTAAATATTATTAATATAATTGTTATATTAATGTTATTTAATTAAATAATTTCCCCTAGGTGCCAAAACAGGTCCATTTTTGCTGTTTAATTATTTTATGCATGAGATGTAGGATTTAATCAAATTCTATGTGCATATTGTATGTCATATTGATTTAAAATCCCACCTTAGGTTAAACATTTCATGCATCGTTTATATTAGAAGAGTTATAATATATAGTTTGCATGATAGATTATATTATAAGATTTATAATGTAATTAAATGCATGTTTTAATTTAATTAGTATAAGTGTTATATTTTTTAAACTAAAGTATGCTCATGCATTTATATTCATGTGATGAAATAATTTATGTTATAGTATATAGTTATTCATGTGATGAATGATCAAGCACTATAACATAGAAATGCATGCAACTAAAGTTAATTATTAGTTTTAAAGTGTTTAGAACTTGAATAATTAGACTTAGGTTTTCTAGTTCTAATAAGATTAGAATTAGGAAATGAAAGTATAGTCTATGAATGGTGACCTGATTAGTAACCGACTTGGGAGTGAATTCGGTCCGGAGATTCTTAGATTATACTTATCGTGAGTGTCGTTAATTAAAAGAGTTTTAATTTACTCACATAGGCCTAAGTAATAATGTGATTATAAACTTAGGCTAAATACCATATAAGAGTTATATTGGTAGACTTAGGTAAATTTAAGTCGGTTTATCTAGGTCAATCCCAAAATTTATAAAGTGCAAAGTGGGAGGAAATATAGTGTATAAGATACATTTAATTTCCGACCACAACTCTCCGTTAAGTCCACACCCTGATATCCATACTCGGTCTCGTGACGCAAATGGGAGCGTCCCCCTTTGAATGGTATTTGTATGGATCAATATCATAGTGGATGGAGAGAGTACTTATAATGAGTGGGAGTGCGACCTGTGAAAACGGGACCCATGGTCTCTTCTTTCGATTCACACCGTGAGACCCCTATGATTCGCCTGCTAGTTTGGCCTGGACAAGACAATCCCTTCGGAGGGCCTTGATCATGGGAGTCGGAACACCGTGAATTCCTGAAAGGGATATAGTTTCCTTGTTGGTTTTCCTTCGTGGTTCACCCTTCTGTGGCTATTGTTTGGACGGATACTTGGAAACTTAAAGATTGAGGGTAACTGGACGCCTAATGGAATAAGATGTATTCTGGGATTAGGGTCTAGTCGAGAAACTCTCTTCCTAGAGGAGGAGTGTTTCTGTTCACCCTTCGGTGGTGGTCATTCTAAACCTTTAGGATATCATTGCAATTTTTTTATGACCTAGGGATCATAGGATTAAATTTTGCTAAAACTTGATTGGTTTTCAAAAGTTTATGCGAAACTGACACAAAATTGTATTTGATTTTCTAGCTAAAAACATGTCTAGCTCAGTTATAGCTTTGTTAGCTTCCGACAAATTAATGGGAGATAACTTCCAAACTTGAAAGAATAATATCAACACGATCTTAGTAACTGACGACCTGAAGTTCGTGCTTACTGAGGAATGTCCTCAGTTGCCGACCTCGATTGCATCACGAAGTGTTTGTGATGCTCACGATCGATGGATTAGGGCCAATGAAAAGGCCAAGGTCTACATAATTGCCAGCTTGTCTGAAGTCTTGGCAAAGAAGCATGAGTTGATGGTCACCGCTAAGGAGACCATGGAGTCGTTGTAGGACATGTTTGGACAACAGTCCTTTCAGGTCAGGCACGACTCGCTCAAACACGTCTTCAACGCCCAGATGAAAGAATGGACATCTGTCCGAGAACACGTTCTAGACATGATGACCCACTTTAATCTGGCGGAGATGAACAGGGCTTCGATCGACGAGTCGAGCCAGGTTAGCTTTATTCTGGAGACTATTTCGAAGAGTTTCCTTCAGTTTCGTAGCAACGCTGTTATGAACAAGATTAGCTACACACTTACTACCCTCCTCAATGAGCTACAGAATTTCCAGTCCTTGATGAGGATTAGGGCATCGGAATCTGAGGCAAATGTTGCCTACAGGTCCTATCACAGGGGTTCGACCTCTGGGACTAAACTTGTTGCTCCTTCACGCCCGAAAGGGAAGAAGAAGATGAAGAGGGGTAAGGCAGACCGAGCTACCGCCCAAAAGGGCAAGAAGGTCAAGGAAGTTGCAGAAAAAGGAAAGTGTTTCCACTAAAATGGGGACGACCACTGGAAGAGAAACTGTCCCAAGTTCCTTGGCGAGAGGAAGAATCAAGGTAAATGTGATTTACTGACATCAAACATGTTTAGTGGAGAGTAGTGACTCTGCTGGATTTTAGATTGGGCGCCACTAACCACGTTTGTTTTTCTTTTAGGAATTGATTCTCGGTAATTGCTAGAGTGTGAGGTGACTCTACGGGTTGGATCCGGGGAGATAGTCTCTGATGCAACGATCGGCAAAGTGAAGCTTTATTTTGGCAGGAATTTTTTATTGTTGGACAATATGTATATAGTTCCAGAGTTTACTAGAAACCTTGTTTCTATTTCTTGCTTATTAGAACAATGTATATCCGTTTCATTTAATGGTAATAAAGCGTTTATTTCCAGAAATGGTAATCTTATTTGTTCTGCTTCACTTAAGTCTAACTTATATATTTTAAAGCCAAATTCGGTCAAAAGCGTTTTGAATACTGAATTGTTTAAAACTGCAGAAACGCGAACTAAGAAAGTTAAGGTTTCTCTTAAAGAAAATGCCCATCTTTGACATCTAAGGTTAGGCCACATTAATCTCAATCGGAATTGAGCGACTAGTAAAGAGTGGACTTCTAAGTCAGTTAGAAGAAAACTCTTTACCCCGGTGTGTGAGTCATGCCTCGGAGGCAAAATGACCAAACGTCCCTATAGTGGAAAAGGATATAGAGCCAAGGAGCCCCTTGAGCTTATACATTATGACCCCTGTGGTCCGATGAGTGTTAAAGCACGAGGTGGTTACGAATACTTCGTATCTTTCATTAATGATTATTCGAGGTATGGTTATATTTACCTAATGCATAGGAAGTCTGAAACTCTTGAAAAGTTCAAGGAATACAAGACTGAGGTTGAGAACCTGTTAGGTAAAACGATAAAAACACTTTGATCGGATCGAGGTGGAGAGTATATGGACACTAAATTCCAAGACTATATGATAGAACACAGAATTACATCCCAACTCTCAACACCTGGTATGCCACAGCAGAATGGTGTATCGGAGAGGAGAAACAGAACCCTGTTGGACATGGTTCGATCGATGATGAGCTATGCTCGTCTCCCTGATTCTTTTTGGGGTTACGCAGTGGAGACTGCGGTGTATATTTTGAACAACGTTCCGTCGAAAAGTGTTTGTGAAACACCGTTCGAACTCTGGAATGGCCGTAAAGGCAGTTTACACCATTTCAGAATTTGGAGATGCCCGACCCATGTCTTGATGTCAAACCCGAAGAAGCTGGAACCCCGTTCAAAGTTGTGCCTATTCGTAGGTTACCCAAAAGAGACCACAGATGGTTTGTTTTACGATCCTAAGGATAATAGGGTGCTTGTGTCGACAAACGCCACTTTCCTTGAGGAAGATCATGTTACGGATCATTTGCCTAGGAGCAAAATCGTGTTAAATGAAATGGACATTACATCAACAAGAGTTGCTAATGGGGCTAGTACGTCAACAAGTGTTGTTGATCCTAGCACGTCAAGTCAAATCCGTTCCCAAGAGTTGGGAATGCCTCGACGTAGTGGGAGGGTTGTGAGATAGCCTGAACGTTACATGGGTTTAGCTGAAACCCAAGTCGTCAGTCCTGATGATGACTGCGAGGATCCATTGACCTATGAACAGGCTATGGCTGATGTTGACAAGGACGAATGGATTAAAGCTATGGACAAGGAAATGGAGTCGATGTACTTCAATTCTGTCTGGGAGCTTGTGGATCAACCGGAAGGGGTAAAACCTATAGGTTGCAAATGGATCTACAAGCGTAAACGTGACGTAGATGGGAAGGTGTAGACCTTCAAAGCACGACTAGTGGCAAAGGGGTTTACCCAGGTCGAAGGGGTTGACAATGAGGAAACCTTTTCACCTGTTGCCATGGTAAAGTCGATTAGGATCCTTCTAGCCATTGTCGCGTATTATGACTACGAGGTATGGCAGATAGATGGCAGGACCGCCTTTCTGAATGACAACCTTGACGGAACCATCTACATGGACCAGCCCAAAGGGTTCATTACCCAAGACCAAGAGCAAAAAGTTTGCTGGCTTCATAGGTCTATTTATGGACTGAAACAAGCCTCGAGGTCTTGGAATATAAGGTTTGATGAGGCAATCAAATCTTATGGCTTTGATCAGAATGTTGACGAGCCTTGTATTTACAAGAAAATCGTTGACAAAAGTGTCGCATTTCTGATATTTTACGTAGATGATATTCTTCTCATTGGGAATGAGGTAGAATTCCTTACTGACGTAAAGAAATAACTAGCTCGCAATTCCAAATGAAAGATTTGGGAGAAGCTCAGTATGTTCTAGGTATCCAGATAGTCCGGAACCGGAAGAACAAACGCTGGCCATGTCTCAAGCGTCTTTTATTGACAAGATATTGTCTAGATATAAGATGCAGAACTCCAAGAAAGGCTTACTCCCTTTCAGGCATGGAGTTCACCTGTCTAAGGATCAGTGTCCTAAGACTCCTCAAGAGGTTGAGGATATGAGACGGATACCTTATGCTTGTTTGTAGGGAGCCTCATGTATGCCATGTTGTGAACTAGGCCGGAGCATCCGTTATGCAAGAGGGATTGTCAGTAGATATCAATCCAATCCAGGATTAGATCACTAGACAACTGTAAAGGCAATCCTCAAGTATCTTAGGAGAACGAGGAACTACAACTTAGTGTATGGCAATGAGGATTTGATCCTTACGGGATACACGCAATTTCGACTTTGGGACCGATAAGGATTCTAGGAAATCCCGCGGGGTAAGCCTTCATTCGAATGGAGGAGGCGTAGTATGGCGAAGCATCAAGAGGGATGCATCGCCGATTCCACTATGGAAGCAGAGTGCGTTCTTTGTCACACCCCTCCCGAACCACTTGCTAACTTAGCCCGGAGAGCGGCATGAAGCCAGCAGACATTGTTACCTCTTAACAATACTGCCGACACTACTTTACACGAAAACAAACTATGTTCGCATATGGAACACTTTTAACTTAACTCAGTGAGCCCCGGACATCTATAAGGCGTACATGAGGAGAAACTCTTCTTAAGTCTCTCTTGGAAACTAAGATGAGCAAGAACATCGAGAACCACAAACAATCCAAACCACTAATTAAGCAACCACAACCTCTAAAGCACATACGACTATAATTACATAGTTCTCTTAAAATAATTTACTGAGACATATGGACTTGCTAAACCACACCGACCACGTACAAAATATCAACATGTGAAGCTTCAGCAGACTATGGCGAGTTCTCGAGCTGCAGGAGCTCGATCTCTACACGAAAAGTGGGAAAAACAACTTTGGAAGAATGAGCTATGAAGCTCGTTGAGTGACTTGAGTTTAAAAGAAAGCTATTAACTCGTAAATCATATCACCGCCATCTATGAGCATATGCATACGTAATCAAGCGTTAAAAGTAATCGTTTAAACATTATAGCTTTTCATGAAAACAAGCAAGACAGATTAAAATCTCGTAAGGCATGTAAATGATATAAACTCTTTTTAAAACATGTCACGATCTACGTTTGTAGTAGGCACGCCTTGATACACCAACGTTTATTCTACGATGTAGTGGGGCCCGCCCAACACTCCCATCGTCTTTGTAAATAGTGGGGCCCGCCCGGCCACTCACGGCAGTATTTGTTGTCACGGAGTACACTCAAGCGTCGACAACGAGAATAAGACTATGTGTACACTGCGGTACTACATAGCCTCGGGCTCGATATCTTAGAAGATCACATGAAAACATTTGAACATGCAGAACTTATCTTTTCTTTCATAAAACTCAAGCTTACTTAGCTTGTTCATAAGCTGGAAATCTTTAAAACATACTTGCTAGTACATGCTTGCTTGAAATCATCACATTTTCATAAGTTTTGGCAACCATTGGACATATGCTCATGTATAAACTTTATAAAGACTTTTAGGCTCATCATGAACACTTGAAAACATTTCTAAGAAATCATGAATGCTCATAAACAAGTGTTCAAGAAAACAATAAACATCTAAACCATTTCGTTTTAGCAAAACCTTGCATTTCATAAGCATAATACAAGCCTATAAACCATTTTCAAGGTTCGTTTGTCACTCACAGTGTTAGAACTAAAGTCTTGACCCGTACACTCGACCTTTTGTTCTTGGCCTGTCAAACAAACCAAAACCATGTTTTAGAACCTCAAGCTCATGGTTTTTAACCTTTAAACTACAAGAAAACACTCCAACAAAAATTCCAGCATTTAACAGATTTTATGCCCTGTATTCAGATACTCATAACTTCTTCATTACTTATCCAAAAATAATGTACTTTATACCAAACTCTTCCTTTTTGAACCCTCTAAAACTCTTAAGAAGACATGAAAATGAGATTCCCAATAGATTGGTTCAGAAATACCTCGAAAGCTCCTTTCCCCGGAACTAACTTCTGCTATTCCAGATTCGATTTTCTGCTGCAACCCGAAACTTGACCTGCTAATTACAACATCTTACAGTCATTTTCTATTCACGAATTCTTCACGAAAGTTGTAGGAAATTCAATAAGCGTTCCAACCATACCTAATAGAGCTTCGGATTCCAATTCTACAGGTCAGTACAACCAAAACATCAGAGACTTCTCGGATTTGACAGTAAATTCTGTGTTCTGACTTCCTCTTCATAAATCAGTAGCTTAGGGTCCGAATTTGCTCGAGCATCCTTCACGAATTTTGTTCCAATATGAGTTAACTTGCACGAAACAAAATTTCAGCTCTTACCTCTTTCTGTGGAGCTCGAGATGAACCAAATAGCAGAACATGGCAGAGTGATTACCTTGTTGTTCTACTAATTTGCTTGAGTTCTCTCCCTCTCTTCTTCAATTTCCAGCTGAAACCCTCTTCTTCTTCTTCCTTTAAGCTTCTCCCACGAACCCTCAGCTCCTCTTTGATGAAAATGAGAAGAAAATTGAAGGTTCTTGGTTGTTTAATAAGAAAAACCAAGGTGGGGGCCCACCTTCCACTTTCTTTCTTTTTTCCTTTTCCTTTTCTTTTCTTTTCTTTTCTTTTCTTTTCATTCCTAACAAAACACAACATTATAACCTTTCCTTTCATTTTCTTTCTTCATTATTCTTAGACCAAACCAAACCAAAATGGTTTATGTTTTTCCTTTCTTGTTTTCCTTTTGCCTTTCACTTCATTACTTTTCTTTTTAAAACAAGGAAAACCAAGCTTTAAGCATTCATTTCTTCCTTTCTTTTGTTGTTTGATAATAAGGAGGTTCCAAAGAAAGATCTTGGGTTTACAACCTACCTCCCCTTAAGAAATTTCGTCCTCTCAAATTTAGTAGTTCTTAGGTGAAAATCATCGGATACTTCCTCCTCATTTAGTCTTCTAACTCTCAAAGTTGCCTCTTCCACTCCAGTGATGTCTCCAACGAACCTTCACGTGTGGGATCGTCTTGTTTCTTAAAACTTGTTCTTTTTCGCCGAGGATTTGAACTGCATCCTCTGCGTAACTCATGTCTTTTTCACTCAACGGGTTGTGCTTGTAGCACATGTGTCGGATCTGGAATATACTTCTCAACATGGACACATGGAAAACATCATGTACACAAGATAGTTCTGCGGCAATTCTAGTCAGTAGGTCGCTTTGGCCCAACTTGTCCGTTACTTGATAAGGACCAATATATCTAGGGCTTAGTTTACCTTTCTTACCAAAAGCGAAGGACACCTCTCCATGGAGATAACTTCAAGAAAACTTGATCTCAACACGGAATTCTAAGTCCTTTCGTTGCTTATCTACATAACTCTTACGGCGGTCTTGTGCTACCTTGATTCTCTCTGATTCACGTTAATATTGTTTGTCATAAGTTGCACCAACTCAGGATCGATTAGCTTCCGCTCTTCGATTCATTCCAATATACGAGCGTTCTACACGGTCTTTTATCTAGAGCTTCAAATGGTGCCATGTCAAAACTAGACCGATAATTGTTATTGTAAGCAAATTCCATAAGTGATAGGTGTGTATCTCAACTTCCCTTAACTTGAAAGACACATGCTTGCAACATGTCTTCTAGAGTGCGGATGGTCCTCTCTGATTTGCCCATCTGTCTAAGGATGGAATGTTGTACTAAACTTGATTCTGTTCCCATACGTTTCGTAAACTAGGCCAAAACTTAGAAGTAAATCTCGAATCTCTATCGATACTATGGACACTTTGGCACTCTGTATTGTCTTACAATTACGCCGACGTATAAGCTTAGCTAGTGATGATCAAGCGTGAGCGTCGATTTTAATCGGTATAAACCGTGTTATCTTAGTGAGTCTATCCACCATTACCCAAGTACCATCATGTCCATTTGAAGTACGTGGTAATCTAAACAGAAAACCATAGTAATACGCTCCCATTTCCATTCCGACACTAGCAATGGGTTAAGGAGTCCTTTTTGCTTCTGTCTAACTGGTTTAACTTGCTGACAGATTAAACATCTATCAACATAATCAACTATCTCCCGCTTCAACCCAGGACACCAATAAGTCCCATTCATGGTTTTACACATCTTGGTGCTTCCTGGATGCATGTATAGCCGAATGGCTGTGAGCTTCTTCTAGAATAGCATCTTTAAGCTCACTAAAATTCGGAACACATAGTCTTCCTTGCCTTTCTATGGCCCCGTCTGATCTCATCTTAAACTCTGCTTCTGAGCCCTGTTTGGACTTCCCAAACATCTTTTGCAAGTTACTATTCTTCGATTGTCTTCTCACAATCTCTATTACAGTGAAGGCGATCTCGAAATTAAACTAAAGACCCTCTCAATTTCTCTGAGTTACAAGCGCCTTAGAATCCCCTTAGAGTACTTAAAAATGTTGCTCGAATACCACACAAGGCGTCCTTAGGAAGTCTTCACTTCTGCTCAATGCCATCTGCTACCACATTCACCTTACCGGGATGGTATTTTATGGTACAATCATAATCTTTAATCGATTCTAACCATCTTCTCTGTCTCATTTTCAACTCCCTTTGATCAAAGATATACATCGACTCTTATGATGCGTGTAAATGTGACACCTTTCACCAAGCAGTAATGTCTCGGATCTTTAATGCTAGAACAAGCTTGCTGCTAACTCAAGATCATGGGTAGGGTAATTACATTCGTGCTTTTTCAATTGCCTTAACGCATAAGTTATTACTTTTCCTTCTTGCATCGGTACACACCTAAATCTTTCCTCGAGGTATCACGATAAACCACATACTCTTTTCCGTTATAGGAAGTGTCAAAATAGGTCTTTGTAACTAATCTCTTTTCAGCTCCACGAAAAAACTCTGTTCACACTTATCGACCATTCAATCTTAGCATTCTTTCTTGTTATAAGCTGTTAAGGGTAATACTAATCGTGAGAAGTTCTCAACAAATCATCTGCGAGTATCTGCCAAGCCTAGGAAACTACATTACCTCTGTCGTACTAGCTGGTCTCTCTCGAGTTGACTACAACTTTAACTTTATTTGGATCCATACTAACACCATTTGCTGAGGCAACATGCCCCAAAAACATTACCTAGTTCAACCAAAACTCACCTTTGGTGAATTTAGCGTACAACTGTTTATCTCGTAGTGTTTGTAGAATAATACTCATGCGTTCCTCGTAGGCTTTCTGTCAGCAACCGAGTAAACTAGTATATCCTCAATAAATACTATTATAAAGCGATCCAAATCTTTGGTGGAAAACCTATCCATGGGGCCCATGAAACCCGCTAGTGCATTGTTAAACCGAATGGCATTACTAAACACTTATAATGCTCGTTCCTCATTATGAATAATGTCTTAGGAATGTCGATTCTCGACCTTTAGCCCGATGATATCTCGATCTCAAATCAATCTTAGAAAACACCGATGCTCCTCAGAATGGTCAAACAAGTCATCTATACGGGGTAGAGGATACTTGTTACGTATCGTGACTTTGTTTAACTATGCGTAATCAATGCATAATCTCACGGGTACCATCTTTCTTTTTCACTGAGATAACTTTGGAGCTCTCAAGGCGATACACTAGGTCCGATGTATCCCTTATCAACTAGTCCTTATAATCGCATCTTTAGCTCCACGATCTCACTTGGAGCCATTCTATACGGCGCTTGCGAAATAGGTGTTATTCATGGTAACAGATTCAATGGTGAACTCAACTTCCTATCGGTAGTAATCACGATAGATCTGCTAGAAAAACAACAAGAAAATTTATTCACAACAAGAACATTTTCTTTTTAGCTTTTCTTCCTGCACCTCAACTACATGTGCAAGAAGCGTCGTGCAACCTTTCCTCAATAACCGAGCTTTGAATGAGAAAACAAACTCGTAGGGATAGTCTTTCTTTCATCCCATAAAACCACTTCACTAATCTCGGTTTCTTGAAAACAACTTCCTTTATATGGCAATCTCTGGAAGCATAATGAGTAAATAGGAAATCCATCTTTAAGATTGCATCTCACACCTGCAAGTCTAGTGGAAGAAGATCCACTAACAAATTGAGACCTTTTACTAAGACCTCACAATTCCGCATCTTGAATTGACTAATAAAGCATCACCAAGCTGGAGTGTATATAACTAACCTTTTACATAAAGGTTCTAGCTTCTGTTCAACTTAGTCAAAGAACATACTAAAGCAAAGAAATGTGTAGCACATTGTTCTATTAAAGCAGTGCGGTACATTTCAAATAGTAATTGTACCAATAATCATATGGTGCATCCTCACTTCTTCTTTGAGTCATAACCTAGACCTTTCCGTGTTGCCTAGGCCTTCCTACAACTCTCTTTAGTCTAACACCACTGGTGCCCTCTCTTGCAGCTACTGAAACTCTCGGCTGCTCTACTGTCTGGGACTCAACTCCCTAGTCCCTCTGTGCGGCTGTCCATAGCTGTGGACAATCCCTCTTGACATGTCCTGGTTGTCAGCACTGGTAGCATGTACTAACACTCACAAGACAATGATCTTGATGATTCTTGCAACAGATCATACATGGAGTTTTCCTTGCTATACTGGCAATAGACTCTTGCCCTCTTTGCAGTCTTGCTGCTAATCAAACAAACTAATTAGGTTCTTTTTAATTCTGCCTCTGATAGGCACTACCCACAATCATCTGCCTCGATGCCTGGCTACTTGGCTACTAGCTTGCTCCTTAAAGTCATATTGACTTAGAAACATTTACTCCAAGTGTGAATCTCATTGCTCACAACCTTGAAATCGCTTGTTGTCGAAGCCTTCACAATTAGGCTTCACTACTGACTGCACCTCTGCTATACTCTGCTCAACACGTAGAGCAGTCTCTACCAGCTGGGAGAAATCAATCCACTTAGCAATGGCTGTAACTGGGGTACGTATCTCAGGTCGTAACCCTCTTCCAAATCTTCGACACCTGTCACTCTCAGATGCCACAATCACATCAACATACCGCGAAAACTCGGTATATCTTCTCTCATACTCAGCCACTGAAAGTGTCTCTTGTTTTAGTTCTAAGAATTCATCCCTCTTTGCCTCTCGGTACGTGCTAGGGTAATATTTATTTTTAAGTATACCTCACGAAAGTTTGCGGTGTGAAGTACGTGCATCACTACAATCAAGCTAACATCGATTTCCATCATTCTTCTACTACCTTCTTTAGCAAGAATGTGGCCAACTTAACATTTCGCTCCTCGAGAGCAACTCATAACATCAAAACAATTTATCAAGCTTATTTAGCCAAACCTCGCTCTTCAATGGATCTTTGGAACCCTCAAACACTTTGTGGCTCCTAATTCTTTTAGGTGATCTATTCTATATGTCTTATCCGGATTACTTAACCCTCGCTTCTCTATGGCTTACCTACCTACCTCGTGTGAGGAATTAGCACGCCGCACTCGCCCCTATCTGAACTCTTGAGGCACTAGATCTCCACCGGGATTGATCTTGGGTAGGATCCCGCGCCCCGCCCCGATCTTGCTCTGCATCGCCTCGCTAGTACGTGGTGGCATGACTTCTATAACATATTAACATACTAGACATGTAATGAGTACTCAACTCAAATGCACAATTCTAGACTTGTGTTCACATTCTAGTCTGATTGGACTTACTCTTGTCCTTATTTGGACCATGCTCTGCTAGTTCTATTGAACTAACTCAATAACTTGCTATTTACTTTTTAGTTTCTTCTAGAGCTAACTTGCTCTGTCTCATTCCCATGGAGCTAAGCGCTCACGATACCAAGTTGTCACACCCTCTCCGAACCACTTGCTAACTTAGCCAGAGAGGCGACATGAAGCCAATGACATTGTTACCTCTTAACAATACCTGCGACACTACATTACACGAAAACAAACTATGTTCGCATATGGAACACTTTTAACTTAACTCAGTGAAACTGGACATCTATAAGGCGTACATGAGGAGAAACTCTTCTTAAGTCTCTCTTGGAAACTAAGATGAGCAAGAACATCGAACCACAAACAATCCAAACCACTAATTAAGCAACCACAACCTCTAAAGCACATACGACTATAATTACATAGTTCTCTTAAAATAATTTACTGAGACATATGGACTTGCTAAACCACACCACCACGTACGCAAAATATCAACATGTGAAGCTTCAAACAGACTATGGCGAGGTTCTCGTGCACCGGGAGCTCGATCTCTCACCGAAAAGTGGGAAAAACATGGAAGAATGAGCTATGAAGCTCGATGAGTGACTTGAGTTTAAAAGAAAGCTATTAACTCGTAAATCATATCACACGCCATCTATGAGCATATGCATCCGTAATCAAGCGTTAAAAGTAATCGTGTAAACATTATAGCTTTTCATGAAAACAAGCAAGACACCGTTAAAATCTCGTAAGGCATGTAAATGATATAAACTCTTTTTAAAACATGTCACGAGCCTACGTTGTGTAGGGCACGCCCGAGACACCAACGTTTATTCTACGATGTAGTGGGGCCCGCCCATTACTCCCATCGTCTTTTGTCGAGTGGGGCCCGCCCAACACTCACGCAACAATGTTGTTGTCACGAGTACACTCAACGTCGACAACGAGAATAAGACTACTGTGTGCACTACGGTACTACATAGCCTCGGGCTCAATATCTTAGAAGATCACATGAAAACATTTGAACATGCCAGCTTATCTTTTTCTTTCATAAAACTCAAGCTTACTTAGCTTGTTCATAAAACTGGAAATCTTTAAAACATACTTGCTAGTACATGCTTGCTTGAAATCATCACATTTTCATAAGTTTTGGCAACCATTGGACATATGCTCATGTATAAACTTTATAAAGACTTTTAGGCTCATCATGAACACTTTAAAACATTTCTAAGAAATCATGAATGCTCATAAACAAGTGTTCAAGAAAACAATAAACATCTAAACCATTTCGTTTTAGCAAAACCTTGCATTTCATAAGCATAATACAAGCCTATAAACCATTTTCAAGGTTCGTTTGTCACTCACAGTGTTAGAACTAAAGTCTTGACCCGTACACTCGACCTTTTGTTCTTGGCCTGTCAAACAAACCAAAACCATGTTTTAGAACCTCAAGCTCATGGTTTTTAACCTTTAAACTACAAGAAAACACTCCAACAAAAATTCCAGCATTTAACAGATTTTATGCCCTGTATTCAGATACTCATAACTTCTTTATTACTTATCCAAAAATAATGTACTTTATACCAAACTCTTCCTTTTTGAACCTTCTAAAACTCGTATGAAGACATGAAAATGCGATTCCCAATAGATTGGTTCAGAAATACCTCGAAAGCTCCTTTCCCCGGAACTAACTTCTGCTATTCCAGATTCGATTTTCTGCTGCAACCCGAAACTTGACCTGCTAATTACAACATCTTACAGTCATTTTCTATTCACGAATTCTTCACGAAAGTTGTAGGAAATTCAATAAGCTTTCCAACCATACCTAATAGAGCTTCTGATTCCAATTCTACAGGTCAGTACAACCAAAACATCAGAGACTTCTCGGATTTGACAGTAAATTCTGTGTTCTGACTTCCTCTTCATAAATCAGTAGCTTAGGGTCCGAATTTGCTCGAGCATCCTTCACGAATTTTGTTCCAATATGAGTTAACTTGCACGAAACAAAATTTCAGCTCTTACCTCTTTCTGTGGAGCTCGAGATGAACAAAATAGCAGAACATGGCAGAGTGATTACCTTGCTGTTCTACTAATTTGCTTGAGTTCTCTCCCTCTCTTCTTCAATTTCCAGCTGAAACCCTCTTCTTCTTCTTCCTTTAAGCTTCTCCCACGAACCCTCAGCTCCTCTTTGATGAAAATGAGAAGAAAATTGAAGGTTCTTGGTTGTTTAATAAGAAAAACCAAGGTGGGGGCCCACCTTCCACTTTCTTTCTTTTTTCCTTTTCCTTTTCTTTTCTTTTCTTTTCTTTTCTTTTCATTCCTAACAAAACACAACATTATAACCTTTCCTTTCATTTTCTTTCTTCATTATTCTTAGACCAAACCAAACCAAAATGGTTTATGTTTTTCCTTTCTTGTTTTCCTTTTGCCTTTCACTTCATTACTTTTCTTTTTAAAACAAGGAAAACCAAGCTTTAAGCATTCATTTCTTCCTTTCTTTTGTTGTTTGATAATAAGGAGGTTCCAAAGAAAGATCTTGGGTTTACAGTTGCGGCTTGTGAAGCTGCAAAGGAAGCTGTATGGCTTATGAAGTTCATGACAGATTTGGAAGTTGTTCCAAATATGAACTTGTCGATCACAATCGCTCGTGATAACAAGTGGTGCGAGAGCCAACTCCAGAGAGCCTCAGAGCCATAAGAGAGGCAAACACATTGAGCGGAAGTATCACCTGATACGGGAGATTGTGCACCGTGGCGAGGTGACAGTCACGCAGATAGCGTCGGAGCACAACATAGCTGATCCATTTACAAAGCCCCTCACGGCTAAGGTGTTTGAGGGTCACCTAGAGAGTCTAGGTCTTCGAGTACTTCCTGACTAGGGCAAGTGGGAGATATGTAAAACGGGTATTCAATGCCCTATTTATTGTATTACTTCGTTGTAATTTATGTACATTTGAGAAATGTATTTTCTCCACTAGCTTAGTCCAAATGGGAGTTTGTTGGGATTTTTGTCCTAATCTCATGTTTGTAAATTGATATTTGAAATTAAGAAAGTATTATTCATTTCATAATTTTGTGTCTCGCATTTTATACAACTTTGACCAATAAACTAAGCTCCAAGGTCATTGAATTCATGAGAGAACTAGAACTTGAACGGTGTGTAGTGGACACATAGGGAGGATCACGTTCGCGTAAATGACTTGAACGGTCTACAGTATATGGATAGGGTTAGAGACCTAATCCCGGATACACTGTGGATGCGGCCCGCTTTGTATTAAGATACAAACGAGGTGATCTGACTCATTCATGTGGTTGGCATGCGAGTGGGGGCATCCTGCACAATGAGATTGTACAAGACCAGGTCGTGAATTATTAGACCCATCGATGTAACACCGATTGTGATGAGACTAATAACTTCGTAGATGACCATTAGTGACTCAACCTAAATCCTGAGCGTGTTACGAACTCCTGTCTGCGGGAGTCTGTCCTTTGACTAGTACGGGTGAGGGTGGTCACAGTTACTCGCCCAATATGCCTATCTTCTCAGGGACAGAACCAAGTAGGGAGCTGGGAACTTAACTACGCGAGATGAAATTCACTCGTTCACGCCTTTTGGGAAACTAGGGGGGTTGTTCCCTTAAGTGTTGTCTCCAGGGCTTGGACAACGGGCGCCCACTCTCTCACTGGCACGAGGGAGTTGTTGTGTATGGTCGGACCATAACAACGTTGTTGTTCATTAGAGGAGCAGTAGGGATTTAAGGAGCAAGAAGTAGACATAGGGGTAAAATGGTAATTTGACCTAGCAGTGTCTATGAACAACCTGTGAACGGTCGACTCATGGGCATTGATTATATCAGTGGACACGTAATGATCGTAATATTCGACGGAGTGCAACACTGGATTTAGTGGAGTGTTACCGTGAGCTAATGAAGGTTGATTAACTGGGTCAAAGAGTTTGATAGGTTAGTCTCGGATCATTGGAACTCGTCACTGTAGGTCCATTAGGTCCCTTGGTTGTCTCAATCTGGGTAAAAGAAGGGTTAATGTTTTGGTGTGAATTGAAGTGTTCAATTTAACTTAAAGGGCATTTATGTCATTTATATGAGATATGAATGATATAATATATAGTTTGATGTGAATGAGATTCATAATAAACTATAGGTTAGCTTAATTTTTGAATTAGGGCTAGTTGGAGAAATTGATTGAGAGAAATTAAATTGAGTGTGAATCAATTTAATAAATCCGCATTATTGCAAATGTGATTTGTAATATGAGATATGAGATATCTTATAATATATGGTTATGCAAATATGATTTGAATAACCTATAGTTGTGGTAAAGTGGTAATAATGTGGAGATTTTAACTCCATCAATTTCCACTATTTAAACCCTTCTTGCAAGAAGGAACTTAAGGCAATCTCTCATTTTTTGGATTCTCACCAAAAAGAAGAGAACCATTCTTTCTCAACTCTCTTAACTCTCCTCCCTTCTCCTAAACACAAAAGTCCCACCACTTTCCTTCTTCCAAAAGAAGAACAACCGAGAAGCCTTTGGTGGTGTTCTTGTTCGTGAGAAGTGTTCGGATTCGTAGAGATCGAGATTGCACGAAGAGTTCGTGATTCGCTAGAAAAGAGTTCTTGAAGAAGGTCTTCTACAAGTAAGTTACGATAACTTACTCTTTTTCCTTTCTGTTTCAAGCATGTTTAGCCTAGTTTTAATAGTTATATCATTTTAATTAAACTCAAGTGAACAACTTCACCACGACGATTCCATCGTCTTCTGCTGTGCGGGGATTCTCATTCCCTTCACATCTGGAGGTAAGCCATCTCTGAAAGATATGGTGCGATCATTTGTGACTGAACCTAGGAATCGAGCCAACAAGTTGGAGAATGTATTGCTAAGTTTGAGTAGCACAGTGAACACTCAGGGAGTAGCCATCAAGAATATTGAGGTACAGATCAGTCAAATGGAAACTACTCTGAACATGTTTCAGAAAGGTAAGATTCCTAGTGACACAGAGGTATGTTCTAGGGAACAGTGCAAGGCTGTGACATTGAGGAGTGGTAAGGAGCTTGTTGAACCTGAAAAGGTAAATCTGGAAAATCAGCTCAATACAGATGCTATGGAGGACACAAAGGAATTGATTGAGGAAGCAACCACATCAAAATTGAAAGAGAAGCCTTCTAATTTCTCTATTCCTATTGTTCCTAACTCTATTCCTTATCCTAAACGTTTTCAAAAGAAAAAGACTGATTCTGAATTTCCTAAATTTCTTGAGATATTTAAGAAACTACACATTAATATTCCTTTTGCAGATGCTCTAGAACATATGCCCAAATATGTGAAGTTCATGAAGGAAATCCTTTCGAAGAAGAAGAGGTTTGATAAGTATGAAACAATCAATCTCAGTGAGGAGTGTAGTGTAATGCTTCAGAAGAAACTACCTAAAAAATTAAAAGATCCAGGGAGTTTTACTATTCCTTGCAATATTGGTAACATTTCTGTTGAGAGAGATTTATGTGATCTAGGGGTCAGTATTAATTTGATTCCTCTTTCTATTTATAAGAAACTGGGTCTTGCAGAAGTACACCCTACAACAATTTCACTGCAGTTAGCTGACCGTTCAATTAAATATCCCAGAGGTATTGTAGAAGATGTGTTAGTTAAGGTTGAAAAGTTTATCTTCCCTGTAGATTTTGTTGTCCTGGATATGGAGGAGGATTCTAAGTTCCCAATTATCTTGGGAAGACCATTCCTGGCCATTGGACGGGCTTTGATAGATGTTCAAGATGGTAAGTTAACTTTGAGGGTTGATGAAGAAAAGGTAGTATTCGACATATTTCGATCCATGAAATATCCAAATGAGGTAAGTACTTGTCACATGATTGATATTGTCGATGATATTGTTGATTCTTTTAGGGAGTTAATTTTATCTGTTGATCCTCTGGAAACTTGCATGCTGAACTTGATGATGGAGCAGTTGGGGTCATTAGAACATGAAGTTGACTATTGTTATGATGCATTGAATGAATTGCCAGTATTTCATTCTAGACCTGGGAGGACATTACCTTTGTGTGTGAATGAGGTGGAAGACATAAAACCTCCTACCTTAGAACTAAAACAATTACCTACACATCTTCATTATGCTTTCTTAGGAGATTCTTCTACTTATCCTGTGATTGTTTCTACTGATTTGAACAAAATAGATGAAGAAAAATTGTTGAGAATCTTAAGAACTCATAAGTATGCCTTAGGATGGTCAATTGGTGACATTAAAAGTATCAGTCCATCTATTGTCATGCATAAAATTCTTATGGAAGATACCTTTAATCAATCAGTTGAGCACCAGAGGAGGCTTAATCCAACAATGAAGGAAGTGGTAAAAGCTGAAGTTCTCAAACTTTTAAATGCAGAAATCATATATGTTATATCTGATAGTTCTTGGGTGAATCCTAAGAAGGTTGTTCCAAAAAAAGGGGGGGATGACTGTCATTAAAAATGAAAAGAATGAGTTCATATCGACTAGGACAGTCACTGGATGGCGTGTTTGTATCGATTATAGGATGTTCAATAAAGCTACACGAAAAGATCATTTTCCTCTTCCTTTTATTGATCAAATGGTTGATAGACTAGTTGGTTATCCTTACTATAGTTTCTTTGATGGCTATTCAGGTTATAACCAGATTGTTATTGCCCCTGAGGACCATGAGAAGACTACATTCACATGCCCTTATGGAACTTATGCTTTTAAGAGGATGCCATTTGGATTGTGCAATGCACCTGCCACTTTCCAACGCTGCATGATGACCATATTTCATGATATCATTGAGGAGATTATAGAGGTTTTTATGGATGATTTTTCTGTCTTTGGTTCTTCATTTGATATTTTTCAGTGTAATCTTGCTCGTGTTTTGCAGAGGTGCTAGGAAATTAACCTTGTTTTAAATTGGAAAAAATGCCATTTATGGTCAAGGAAGGTATAGTCTTAGGGCACAATGTTTCTGAAAAGGGACTTGAAGTGGATCGAGCAAATATCTCAACCATTGAACCACCTCCAGTAAATGTGAAGGGAGTGCACAATTTTTTAGGACATGCAGGGTTTTACAGACGTTTTAGAAAAGATTTTTCAAAAATTGTTAAACCCCTGTGTAACTTACTTGAAAAAAAATTCTTCCTTTGTGTTTTGTGAAGATTGTTTAGTAGCTTTTAATCTCTTGAAGGAAAAGCTAACTTCTGCTCCTATTATTGTTGTACCAGATTGGAGTCAACCCTTTGAGATAATGTGTGATGCTAGTGACTATGTTGTAGGTGCAGTTTTAGGCCAACGTCGGGACAAAAAGATTTAGTACTATGCAAGCAGGACTTTAGATAATGCACAACAAAATTACACCACCACGGAGAAAGAAATGCTTGTTGTCATATTTTCATTTGATAAATTTAGGCCTTATTTGTTAGGGGCTAGAGTCATTGTTCACACTGATCATGCAACTCTTTGATATTTATTTGATAAGAAAGATGCTAAACCTCGTCTGATCAGATAGATTCTTCTGTTGCAGGAATTCGATTTTGATATCAGGGACAGGAAAGGATGTGAAAATGTGGTAGCTGACCACTTGTCTAGGATTGAGAAACAAGATACTTCACACACCCTTCCCATCACAGAAGACTTTCCTGATGAAAGACTCTATCAGGTTCAGGATGCTTTAACATGGTTTGTTGATTATGTGAATTTTCATGCAGGAGGAGTTATGCCACCAGATCTGAACTCTCAGCAAAGGAAGAAATTCCTACATGATGTGAAGTCTTATCTTTGGGATGAACCACTGCTATTCAAAGTCTGTGCAGACAAACTCATAAGGAGATGTGTACCTCGAGAGGAAGTTGGTAAAATAATTCATGATTGTCATGTTTCCCTTATGGACGATATTTTGGACCCACTCGAACAACTGCAAAGGTATTGCAATCAGGTTTTTATTGGCCTAAGCTTTTTAAAAATTGTTGTACTTTTGTAGGGAACTGTGATGGATGCCAGCATACAGGTAACATCTCGCGTCACCATGAACTTCCTCTAACTCCAATTCTTGAAGTTGAATTATTTGATGTTTGGGGGATTGATTTTATGGGGTCGTTTCCATCGTCGCATGATTATCTTTATATCTTGGTTGCAATAGATTATGTATCTTAGTGGGTAGAGGCTATTGCCACTAAGAAAAATGATGCTCATGTTGTGGTTAAATTTTTACACAAGAATATTTTCACGAGATTTGGCACCCCTCGAGCCATTATTAGTGATGAAGGCACCCACTTTTGCAATAAACTGTTTGATTCTATGTTAACCAGGTATGGAGTTAAGCACAAGATCTCATTGGCATATCATCCTCAGACAAATGGCCAGACAGAAATCTCAAATAGGGAGATCAAATTAATCCTGGAGAAAATGGTAAAGACTAACAGGAAGGATTAGGCACTAAAACTAGATGAAGCAGTATGGGCATATCGCACAACCTTTAAAACACTGATAGACACGTCACCGTACCGATTGGTGTTTGGTAAGGCGTGTCATTTACCTGTGGAGCTGGAGCATAAAGCTTATTGGGCCATCAAAACACTCAATTTTCACCTTCACAAGGCAGGTGATCAAAGATTATTGCAGATCAATGAAATGGAGGAATTCAAGCATCAAGCCTATGAGAATGCCAAACTATATAAAGAAATAACAACTCGATGGCATGATCAAAAAATTAAAAATAAAAAATTTTCACCTTGTCAGCATGTTCTCCTTTTTAACTCTCGCTTACGTTTGTTTCTAGATAAATTAAAGTCAAGATGGGCAGGACGATTCATTGTCAAGGAGGTCTTCCCATATGGAGCAATCAAGCTGCAGGGCAAAGATGGAAAACTGTTCAAGGTCAATGGACAACGAGTGAAACATTACTGTGGTGATGGAACGACATTTGAAGAACGTCACACTCACTAACAGCGAAGTTCCATGATCCAACACTGGTTGGTCTAGCTAAAGACGTTAAAGAAAGCGCTGAATGGGAGGCAACCCATTTGTTTGTTAAAAAAAATAAATAAAAAATAAAAATGGAAAAAAATAAGATTGGGTTTTAAACACGGTGTTGCAACGCGAGGGTGTGAATTGCAACCCAGGGGCTCACGTTGCGACGCCATGCAGTCCTGCAGCGTGCAAAGTCAGAGGACAGCGTTGCAACGCTATCACGAAATCTGGATCTTTAAGTTCCAGATTTCACCCAAACCCTTACTTTTTTTCACCCAAATTTTCTTCCCTCTTCTCTTTTCTCTCTTCTCCCATCATTCTCTTTCAATTTATTGGTGAGATTCTTCCAATTTCTTTATATGCACTTCATTTTCCCCTCATTTTCTTGCTTTTTGTGGTAGATTGGCACCATTTGGAGGATTTACTTCCCCAAATCAAGGGATCAACCGTGGGTAACTCTCCTTCCTCTCTCCTTTGATGTTTTTGATTTTGTTTCTCCACTTTATCTTCGTTTGCTCATGATTTGGTGATGTTTTAGTGTTTTACCCTTGTTGATGGCTATGGGTGTTCGTTAATCTTCTTGTTCTTGATTGGAGGTTCGACATTGTTATGGTTGGTTGTGGAATTGGGTACTTTTGGATGAATTTCTTGCCATATAGATTATCTTTGTGCCCTAGGATGTATGTTGGAGAATGGTTGTCATTGTCATATTTAGAGAGGGTTATTTGGTTGATTTTTGGCTCTTCATGGTTATGCATTATCTTTCCATGAGCACTTGGCATGTAGGATTTGTTATTTGGATGGTTATGTTGTAGCATGAATGCTTCTTGGGAAGGTTGATTTTAGTCCTTGGATTTTATTTTGTGCATTTTTTAATGCTACTCTTGTCTTGATCTTGGTTATTTTTGTTAGACCATGGATGTTTTGTTTGAGTCCCTGGATGTTTATTATGCATTTGGATTGTCATTGGGAGTCTTATGGGTACTTGGGTGATGCCTTGTTCTTGTTCGTGCCCCTTCGATGCTTATGTTAGACTATGACTTTTAAGTTATCTTATTTGGTCTAGATTGTCTTTGGTAGTCTCTACAAAAGTTAGAAGGTTCTTGTTTTGTGACCCATTTTGCTTTCTTTGCTCCACATTTGGGGGTTCCATTTTTGCATTGTTAGATTCCTTGATGTTCCCAAGTGACTTTGGACCCTTGTATGTTGGCATTTCCAAGCCCTATTGTATTTCTTCGTTGATGTTATTGTTCCCTATGGCACTAATTGTTTTGTTTGTGAATCTTTAGTTGTCTTACCTTGTGAATTCTTGAGTGACACAAATGGCATCTAAAAGAGCAAAAAAAGACCTCCAGCTTTCGTTCATGAGCATGATATTGCCCCCGATGACTCCCACCATAGAGAGTTATATCAGAATATTGTTTAGTGCCATTGGGAGGTGTTCGTCCAACAGCCTGAGGCTGGGGTGGTTCCCCTTGTGTGGGAATTGTACGCCAATATGCCCCTCGATGCCTACAACACAACAGTTCGGGGTCGAGCATTCAGTTTGACTCGACATCCACTAAGAGATACTTTAGATTACCATTTTGAGCATGACGAGTATACTCTTTATATAAGGGACCAGGTTGATCCAGGTCAGATGATAGCCACAATGGCAAGGCCTAGGGCTAATTGGGTTACGCGGCGAGGAAAGGTGTTCAAGTTGAAGACAAATGATCTCACTGTGACAAACAGGGTTTGGCACAGTTTTATCTGTGCAAAGCTCTAGCCTGTCGCCCATACGAGCGATGTGACCAAAGAAGGAGCAATTTTACTCTATGCTATAGCTATAGGGAAGACGATCGACGTGGGCAAGGTAATCGGTAGATATATCCGCCATGTGAGGCCTAGCACGACCACAAAGGGGTTAGGACATCCTTCCTTGATCACTTCTCTGTGTCGCCTTGCTGGAGTCACCTGGATTGTAGATGAGGAGTTGATCCATCCCAAGGGAGTGATGGACAAAAACTACATCATGGGCCTTAGAGAGCATCCCCACGAGAGGGATGCAGGTGAGCATCGTGACAACCCAGATTATTTCATTAATGTTGTTGATACCGAGATGCCTGAGGAGGTAATACAGGATCCTTTGCATTCATTTCCTCATCCGGATTATGAGAGTCTGGCGAGCGCAGTGGCCAACTTAGAGGAGTGTTTTAGTTAGCACGAAACTCATAGTCGTCAGCGGAGTGCCAGATCATAAGTCATTTGTGTTACAATGAGGCATCCACCCCACATCTGTATGGCTGTCTCCGACACATTGCTGGCTCTGATCCCACTTTTCCAAGCCCTATGCCTCCCTATGCTCCATCTGATGAGGTGTGAGATCTTTCTTTGTGTTTAGCGCAATACTTTTCTTTTTATCCCCCACTTTTTTTTTTGTTGTTCATTTGTTAGATTTATGTATATTGAATCATTGAGGGCAATGCTTATTTTAAAGTTTGGGGGTGTTTCTGTTATGAACTATATTATGTGATTGTCATCTCTCTATGAATTCTGATGTTTGTTTTGATTCTCGAGATGGTATTTGACTGATTTCAGGATTATGGAAGTTGATTTCGCATTGTAAGTTCTCTCTTGTTACTTTGACTATGATAACCCTTGATGATATTTGCTTCTGAATTGTGGATAACTTTCATCTTTTGAGAGTCTGTGATTAATTCTAGTTTTAAGATGGTTAGAATTGATTAGAGAATTCCTTGAAATATGAATGTACTTAGTCAATTCTTTGGTAGTCCTGAATGCTTGGGGCAGGTTTATTTTGTCCAGAAGATCGTTGTCACCTCGATATGCATATGAGCTGATTAGAAGTAAGTTTGCTCAATTAAAACTTTTACCCTTTTTAAAAGATTTTTCGCCCTTAAAAAAAGAAATATATATATATATATATATATATATATATATATATATATAATTCATAAAGGGAGGGTACTCCAACATCTAGAGTGTTGTGATCTACTACAAATCTCTACAAATTAATCACTTAGGATGTGAGTAGTCTATGACAGTATGCATGGTGATCTATGCTTGTAGTCAGTTATTTTCACCACAAAGTGTTAGTATGTTGGAGCGAGGGTATAGATGACTAGAGGATTCCCTCCATGCAAAAGTGTTGATGGAATAAAGTGCAAGTTTGGGGGTGAAAGGGAAGGATATGAAAAAGGTAAAACTTTCTGATTGCGTAAATGAACTGAAGATTTGGATTCTAGGGCAAGTATAGAGGGAAGATTAACAAAGGACTTAATAAGGTTATCCTGGGCTTGTAAGGATTGAACTAGAAAAGGCTAGTACACACTCACTCATGGAATGATCTGAGTCAATTTTTAAAATCTTACTATTTAGTCTTTAATCATTGTTATCTTGTTGATGATATTTGTCCTTGATTTACAGAATTCATGAGGGTTGAGTCTTTAGTAGTAGAAAGTCTCACTTTGATAAATTTTCTTTTTCTTGATTTTGCTCGAGGACTAGCAAATATTTAAGTTTGGGGGTATTTGATAAGTGCATTTTGTGAGCTTATTTTATATTCAAATGTTGTAAGTTTGAGATTTTAAATGGTTAATTGTATGCATATTTCCATACATTTGTAGGGCATGGACATTCGAAGATAAACCGAGACAATTAACTAAAAGGAGGTGAAAAAGGGGCAAAAATAAGGAAAAGATTGGAAAAAGAAGCAATTGAGAGAAGAAAAATGAGTAGAAGAGCCGAGGTACCAGCATTGAGACGTTTCTTAACGGCGTCGCAACGTTGGTACATGTCAAGCCACACGGTCTGCAAGCATGGCGTTGAGACGCTGCGCATGGCGTCTCAACGCCATGATGATAGGCGCGCGCGCATCAAATGATGCGGCGGTGAGACGCTGCACACTAGCGTCTCAACGCCACCCAATTTTCTTTTTTAAAATGGGGGCTTAAGGCATGGCGTTGCAACGTTGTGTCGTGCCAATTTCTATAAATTGTGCATTTGCCACAAATTGGAGGAGTTTTTGGAGAGAACCTATACCACTGTCAAAAATTGAATTTAAGGGACTGTAAGGAGGCAACTTGGGAGGTCAAGGAAGAGATTTTTGAAGCTCGGGGTTCGTGATAGGTCCCGAGAACGAAGCCTTTCATGCCACGATAGTTCTTTCTTCATCCTTTTCTACTTATTTTGTTGAACGATGGTTTTGTATTTCAGTTTAGTTATTTTTATAGTGGGCATGAGTAGCTAAACGTGTTATCTTAGGGACAGATGTAGCATTTCGATCAGACTATTTTATTGATTTGGTTGCTTTGGATTATCGTATTGCTTTTATTCATGTAATTGCATCCTTAATGCTTATAAACTCTTGATCACTGTTTATTTGTTCTTAGATCTAAATTTATGCTTGACAAAGATAGTTTAGATTTGATCTCAATTGCATGACTCATAGTTACTTTGACATAAGTATGATTAGGGTGCTATTAGAAATCACAAAAGAACTGAACTTAATGCCATGCTTCATTTTGAAAGCTAAACAGAGATGCTAGTTTTATTTTCATGCATGATATTCACTTGCCTCGAGAGAGTTATTTGTTATGTTAGTTTCTTGGTTTATAAAAACAGTGCAATTATCCATTAGCATCACCTCAATGAAATAATTGATTGATTGGTGAAATCTATTCCCTAAGATACTTGTCTCTCCCGATTGTTTCCAATTTTTCACACTTTGTTTCTTTGTTTTCCTACACTTAAAGTTTGATTTTTTAAGATAAAATTGAGTGGTGATATTTATGGGAATTAATTAAATTAAATAACTCAATATTGTGGACGATACTTGTACTTATTCTCACTATATTAAAACTTGACCCGTACACTTGCGAACACTGCAAAATTTACGCAACAGTAGGTTTATATGATTCTCAACCTATCTTCCTCCTACACTTACCCTAGACACAAATTATTTAGGTTTACTAACAATCAAGAGTAATAAGTGTTGGGTTTTATGCCCTAAAACTCGTAGTTTGTAAATAATGTTCTAATTATCAATAAAGAGTTATTTTTTTCAATAAAAAGTTATTTTTACTATTATTTACTACATTGCCTTAAATTAACCCTAAATGCAATAAACTAACATCCAAGGTTGTAATATGTCTCTTGAACTAAATGCAGTGTACATATAAGGTTCTCAATTCGAGATACAACCTAAAGGGTCGATAGTAAGGGGATAAGGCTTGGGCACCTTACCGTGGTAATAATATAGATATGACCCATTTTGTATGTGATACAAACACAGTGATCATAACGTGTTTGTGTAGATTATATGTGAGTGGGGATATCCTATGTGATGAGATTGCATAAGACCAGACCACAAAATAATAACCATTAGGTGTAACTCGTTGACTAGTTATGTTTCTTTTTCTATACGATGACCTAGACAACTTAGGTTACGAACTCCTGTTTGCGAGGGATTGTACTTTGACTAGTATGGGTGAGAGTGGCTCGAGTCGCCGACTCAAAAGCCTACCTTCTTGGGGACAAGACCGAGTAGGTAGCTGGGGACCTAACCTAGCAAGATGAAATTCACTCCTTCCCACCTATTAGGGTAAGTAGATGAATGTTCCCTTAAGTGGTGTCTCCAAGTTCATTGGAGAAGCACTAGCACTTAAGGTGAAAGATGGAACCCAGGGGTAAAAAGCTAATTTTACCCAGCTGGTGTTACGAACATTCGTGAAGGATTGACTTGTTGTTATTGGTCAATATCCTGATGGAGATATAATCCCCTTGAGCAGCGGAAACGAGTTTGGAATCGTAATTGCTTGATTGTTTTGGTTAGAAATGCAAAAACCAGTACATTGACAAAACAGAACAAACATGCATTATATAATCTAATTAGACATGGATAAATACATACAAACATGCTTTGTTTAACTATTAAACTAAAAAGGGGAAAAGGGATTACCTTTGTAGTTTTTCACAGAACAACAACTCTTTGCTCCAAATCGTACAACAACTCAACAAGACCAAAACTTCTCTGTTTTTCTCCAACAGGACACAACCAGTAGAAAAACCTCCTATGTCTTTGAGTTCTACTTAGATCTTCCTTAGGTGGGAAGGATCCAACAATTGGAGAAATAAGAATGAAAGAGAATGAAAGAGAGAGAATTTCTTCTGTCTATCAAAATCAATCGAATGATCAATCTATCGATACTGCCCTTCTCACCAGGAGAAGGACTTTACTGGGTAACTCCGCACTCCCTATCGACGGGGAGTTGGGGAGTGATGGGAATGTGTCATCATGACACGTTCCCTAATTAATTAATAAACTAATTAATTAATACATTTAATTAAATCTAATTCAATTAAATATAAAATGATTAAATCTTATTTAATCATTTTACCCCTTAATCTATAGTTTAATGCACATCAAATGTACATTAAATTTTAACCTATAGTTTTCAAATATGAATCATATTCACATTTGAATTTAATATTTGAACTCTTTCAAATATTTAATTCTCTCATATAATTTAATATGAATCATATTCACATTAAATTTATAATATATAGTTCCAAAACTATATATTATATCGTATCAATATACATTAAGTTTATTCTCTTATGAATTTGAACATTTCAAATTCAAATGATCTAAGAACCCTTTACGAGCTAGAAGGTGGACCTAATGGACCTACATATCAGAAGCCCCAACGATACGAGATTGCTCGGTTAATCTCATTAACCTCTCAATCAACATTCGTTAACTGCGAGAACACTCCACTAAAGTCCCGCAGCTGCACTATTCTCACTACAGATATATTTCTATGTCTATGGATATTGACGAATAACAACAAGTCAATCCTTCACGAATGTTCGTAACACCAGCTGGGTCAAATTACCGTTTTACCCCTGGGTTACATCTTGTGCCTTAAGTACAAGTGCTCTTCTAATGAACAATTTGTTTGTGGTCCTACCAACAAACAGAGCCCCTCTCGGGCCAATGAGAGGGTTGGGCCCTTTGTTCAAGTCCCGCAGACACCACTTAAGGGAACATTCCTCTACTTACCCTAGTAGGCGGGAATGAGTGAATTCCATCTTGCTAAGTTAAGTTCTCAGCCGCTCACTCGGTCATGCCCCCAAGAAGGTAGGCATATTGAGTCGGCGAATCTGGCCACTCTCACCCATACTAGTCAAAGGACAATCCCCTCATGAGCAGGAGTTAGAGTCTCGCCTTCAGATTGAGATCAAGTTGCCTAAGTCATCCTAGTGAAATAGAAACCTAACTAGGTCAACGGAGTTACAGCTAGAGGTTACTATTTTGTGGTCCGGTCTTATGTAATCTCATTACATAGGATATCCCCAATCACATGTCATCTACATGAACATGTTAGGATCACAGTGTTTGTATCAAATACAAAGTGAGCCACATCCATAGTTTTACCAGGGTAAGGTACCCAAACCTTATCCTCTTACTATAGACCCTTTAGGCTGTATCTCGAATCGAGATCCTCTATATGTACACTACATTCAGTTAAAGATACATTTAACAGCCTTGGATGTTTAGTTTATTGGATTTAGGGTTTAAATTAAGGTAAACTCGTAGATAATGAAGAATAACTCTTTATTGAAATAATAACACTTTATTACATTAATTAGAACATAATTACAAACTACGAGTTTTAGGACACAAATCCCAACAAACTCCCACTTGAACTAAAACTCTAGTGGGGTACATCATAATCTAAAACAGTGGTTACAGAGATATGAAAATACACTAAACTAGGGCATCCATATACCCTATTACATATCTCCCACTTGCCCTATATTAGCCTATGTACATATCTCGTAGACCCAGACTTTCCATATGAGCCTCGAACACTTTAGTCGTGAGAGTCTTTGTAAGCGGATCAACAATATTGTGCTCTGAAGCGATCTTTGTGACTGTCACATCTCCTCGTTGCACTATTTCTCATATCAGGTGATACTTCCTCTCGATGTACTTGCCTCGCTTGTGGTTGCGAGGTTCCTTCGAATTGGCTACCGCACAACTATTGTCACAAAAAGGTGATGGGAAATTCCATATTTGGAACGACTTCCAAATCAGTAAGGAATTTCCTTAGCTAAACAACCTCCTTAGCTGCTTCACAAGCAGCGACATACTCATCCTCCATGGTGGAGTCAGCGATGCATCCTTGCTTGACTCTTCGCCATACTATACCTCCGCCGTTAAGGGTGAAAACTGATCCTGATGTGGATTTCCAAGAATCCTTATCGATCTGAAAATCAGAATGAGTGTATCCAGTAAGGATCAAATCCTTAGTCCCCTACACAAACGTATAGTCCCTCGTTCTCCTAAGATACTTGAGGATATTTTTAACTGTTGTTCAGTGGTCTAACCCTTGATTAGATTGGTACCTACTGACTATTCCCACTGCATAACAAATGTCTGGCCTCGTGCACAACATAGCATACATTAAGCTACCTACTGCAGAGGCGTAGGGAATACGTCTCATATCCTCAACTTCTTGAGGTGTCTTAGGACACTGTTCCTTAGACAGATAAACTCCATGCATGAAGGTAATAAGCCCCTCTTGGAATTCTGCATCGAATATCGGGACAACATTTGGTCGATATAAGACGCTTGAGAAAGGGCTAGTTCTGTTCTTGCGATTCCTGAAGATCTTAATCCCAAGAACATATTGCGCTTCTCCCAAATCTTTCATTTGGAATTGGGTCGCCAGCCAATCCTTTATGTCAGTTAGGTATCCTACGTCGTTGATGATCCTTTTGTCAACACAAGGCTCATCAACGTTTTGGTCAAAGCGATAAGACATGATCGCAGTATCAAATCTTATATTCCAAGATCTGGATGCTTGTTTCAACCCATAAATGGATCGATTGAGTTTGCAAACTTTTTGCTCCTCACCTTGGGTTATGAACCCTTCGGGCTGTGACATATAGATGCTCTCGTCAAAATTAACATTAAAAAAAGACAGTCTTGACGTCCATTTGCCAAATTTCATAATCATAAAATGCAACTATGGACAAGAGTATCCTTATAGACTTCAGCATAGCAACATGGGAAAAAGTTTCTTCATAATCAACTCCTTCCCTTTGCTACATGTCTAGCCTTAAAGGTCTGTACCTTTCCGGCTGGATCTCTATTTCTCTTATAGATCCATTTACACCCTATGGGTCTAAGCCCTTCAGGTTGATCTACAAGTTCACATACTGAATTGAAGTCCATTGACTCCATTTCAAGGTCATGGCTTTGATCCATTGGTCCTTGTCTACGTCATTCATTGTCTGTTTATAAGAAAATGGATCTTCTACGCCGTCATCAGGTATGACGACTTGAGTTTCAGCTAAACCCAAGTAGTTGTCAGGTTGGGAAACAACCCTCCCACTGCGTCGAGGCATTCCCATCGGTTGAGAAGGACGAGACTGACTTGAGGTGCTTGCTTCTCCATCAACTCTTGATGAAGGTCCAACTTGATCAACAATTCTTGTTGGTTCATCTGTAGCTTCATTTAGCACTAATTTACTACGCGGTTTATGGTTCCTCATGTGATCTTCCTCCAAGGAAATGGCGTTTGTCGATACAATCACCTTGTTTTCTTGTGGGTCGTAGAAAAGACCACCTCTCGTTTCTTTGGGATAGCCAACAAATTGGCATAGTCTTGAACGAGGTTCCAATTTCTTCGGATTTGTCGCTAGCACGTGTGCCGGACAACCCCAAATCCTGAAGTGTTGTAAACTAGGTTTACGCCCCTTCCACAATTCAAAAGGTGTTTCCGAAACACTCTTTGATGGAACAGTGTTCAAGATTTGAACTGCAGTCTCTACTGCGTATCCCCAAAACGAGGCAAGTACTTGAGCATAGCTCAACATAGAACGAACCATTTCCAACAAGGTTCTATTTCTCCTTTCTGACACACCATTTTGCTGTGGTGTATTAGGTGTTGAGAGTGGAGATTTAATTTCATGTTCTATCATATAGTCCTGGAATCTCAAATACATATACTATCCACCTCGATCGGATCAAAGTCTTTTAATGGTTTTCCCTAATGCATTCTTTACTTTAGCCTTATAGTCTTTGAACTTTTCAAGAGCCTCAGACTTGTGATGCATTAGGTATAGATAACCATACCTCGAATAATCATCTATGAAGGAGATGAAATATTCGTACCCTCCTCGAGTTTTAACATTCATCGGACTACAAAGATCCGAATGTACAAGTTCTAAGGGCTCTAAGGCTTTGTAATCTTTTCCAGTAAAAGGTCGCTTGGTCATTTTACCTTCCAAGCATGATTCGCAAGGAGGTAAAGAATCATCTTCTAACTTATTTAGAAGTCCATTCTTAGATAATCTTTCAATCCGGTTGAGATTTATATGACCAAGTCTAAGATGCCATAGATAGGTATTATTAAGAGAAATTCTTTGCCTTTTACTTTGAGTATTAGCAGTTTTAAACATCTCATGATTTAAAATTGCTTTAGTTTGATGCAGTTTAAGTACATACAAGTCGTTTTTGAATTTAGCAGAACATATATTGACACCCTCTTTTAAAATGAACGCTTCATTAAATGAAAAGGAAATACAATATCCAAGTTCTATTAAACAAGAGATAGAAATTAAGTTGCTCTTGATATTAGAAACTATATATAGATTTTTTAATAAAATAAATCTATCTCTGAAAAATAGCTTGGCTTCTCCCACTTCACGAGCCGAGACTACGTCTCCCGTTCCGACCCTGAGCGTCATCTCACCCTCTTCGAGCTCGTTGAAGGAACTAGTTTCCTGAAACGAAGAGCAAACGTGATTAGTGGCGCCAGAATCAAGTATCCACGTAAAATCATCATTTTCCACTAAACAAGTTTCAAGAACAAGTAAATCTAATTTACCTTTCTTCTCTTTGAGCTCAATGTCTGCAGTGGCAGAAGCTTTTCCTTTTCCTCCTTTCCTCTTCTTCCGAGTCTTCTTAATCCCAGAAGAAGAACCGCAACACTTGGTTCCAGAGGATGAACTCATCTGGAATCTTTTGGAATGGACAAACTGATTTTTCTATCCATCTACCTGTCCCTTATTTTCCATAAGAGACTGTTAAGTCTGTAGTTCATTTAGGAGGGAAGTAAGGTTATACTCCTTTTTGTTCATCTCCGCATTGCTACGGAATGGCAGAAAACTCTTAGGAAGAGATTCCAGGATGAATAATACCTGACTTTGCTCATCTACGACCGCTCCGTTCATTTCGGCCAAGTTGAAGTGAACTATAAGATCAAGAACATGTTCTCTCACTGAAGTTCCCTCCTTCATGCGCGCGTTATAAACGTACTTGAGGGATTCGTGCCGAATTTGTTCAAACGGTTTTCCAGACAAATTCTACAGATAACCCATGATCTTACGAGCTGAGACCATACCCTCCAATTTCCTGGCTAAAACATCAGATATCCGAGCCAGGATATAGGCCTTGGCCTTTTCATTGGCCTTGGCCCAACGGTCAAACACATCCTTAATTGATTGAGGTACGTTTTGAGAAGGGATTTGAGGACATTCCTCAATTAGTACGAACCGAAGGTCGTCAACAACAAGAATCGAATCCAGGTTGGACTTCCACGTAGTAAAGTTTTCACCAGTTAAACGTTCCTTTTTTAGTAAGACTATATATGAGGACGACATACTGAAAATCCAAAATAGTTCTAATTAGTGATGCCTTTTAACCCATTATAAAACCAATCAAATTTAGCAAAATTATTAAAGAACCCTAGTGTTTAAACTAAACCCAGTGTTTAAATTAAACCTTTGATTTTGCAACGATATTTCAAGGGTTTGGAACAAAAGCCTCCGTCGTGAGTGTCGAGTCATTCCTCCCCGAATTGAGACTTTCTCAGCCAATTCTCACTACCAGAACATCTCATGTCCCAATGGTCCTTAGCTACCATTTTTTTGGTCAAGGACTTGTTAAATAGCTTAACTCATCCCGTAAATGTGACCCAACAATTTTTAGATCCAATAGGTCCGAGCCAACAGGCTACTATTAAGAAAGGCAACTGTTGGCAAATTACCTAAGAGACCCTATCCATTTCTAGAGTTCGCGGTGTTCCCATCCCTATAGTCAGGCCCTCCGTAGGGTTTGGTTGTTCCAGGACAACCTAGCAGACATAATATAGAAATCTCACGGTGCGACCTAATGGAGGAGACCGTAGGATACGTTGACACGCGTCTTGCTCCCATTTACTATGGATACTTCCCTCATTCACCTTGGTATTAAACCATGCAAACACTTACCGTAGGGGGACACCCTATTTACGCCACGTTGCCGAGCATGGAACTCACGGTGTGAACTCTTGAGGACGTCAGAGTAAACTCGATGCGAACATCTCGTTTTCTCCCACTGAAGTTCCTAAGATTAGGGTATATGTTTAACTTAGTTGGATTTTGGCTAAAAGAATCTATCAAGTCTATGCTTATTATAACTATTATAACTAGGTCTTTTAACCTTATGTCAAGGTGAATAAACATTTTAATTACCTAGATATAAAATAGAACTAAGGTTAATTCAACTCAAGCTCTGGATCAGTTCCGAGGTAGAAGGTGTTCCGTTAACCGTTAGCTTAAGTACCCCCAACCTTAGACAGAACTTCACCAGTAGAGTTCCCTTATAACCAACGTCCTAATGTGCTACTATATTTTAAACTATTTAAAATACTATGTAAGACTAATTTCTAATCCTATTTGAAATTAAAACTTAGGTCTAAATTAATTTTAAACAATTTAAAACTAATTTAATTTTAACCCAAGTTCCTATGTTTACATGCATTTCTTTATTATAGGTTATGGTTTATAAAACCCCTTTAATTTATAACTTTTATCAATTTAATAATTAACCTATGATAAAGAAACTATATTATAAAACCAATGTTGGAATTATAAGAAAAATATTCAACTAATTGAATAAATAAATTACTTAAAATAAAATAACATTTATTTTAAACTAAGTAATTAAATGCAATTTAATTTCCATTTAATCTAATTATAACTATTATAATTAATTACTCATGAAAAATAAATTAATCATGCATCTAAACCATATTTATATAACAACTATACAAATAAAATACATGAACATGCTTATCCTAAGGTGGGAAAAAATCTAAATGACATTCATAAAGAAATACAGCTGTAAAACTAGAATAAATTGGCCCCTAGAGTGCAAAAAAATAAAAATACTATAACTTTATTACATAAACCGGTCCAAAACACATTGAACCGGGCTTGAGCCGCTCGAACTGGACCAAAACCAACCGAACCTCCTGAACCGGTCTGCTGTTGGTGGAAGGCCATCACGCGTGTTGCAACGCTGATGCGAGCGGCGTTAACGCGCTTCGCCGTCCGCAGCGCGCTGCTATCGGGATGGCGTTGCAACGCTGAGGGGCAGCGTTGCAACGCCGTTGACCCCTAGAGCTCCCGCGTCGATAGGGATGCTTGGCGTTGCGACGTCGTTCCTCGCCTTTGCCGCGCTCATGAGGCGGCGTTAACGCCGCTTGCGCCGATAGTAGCTTTCCTCTTCGAACACAGCAGCAACAATCATCAAATTCTCCTTCGATTCTCAACCGAATTGCATGAAACTGCCCGAACGACTCTTAACTCGAATACAGACTCGATAATGCACATAATTGCCCAAAACACAGTGGCCTTTACATACAAATTGATTAAATCAAAAGTAAACTAAGGCCAAAATATTCCTAAACTAGTTTTACAACAAACCAAAATGAATTTCCCACCAAATCAATGAAATTTTGTTTCACCCAAAGCAAAACAAGCATTGCTCTGATACCAATTGATGGAGATCTAATCCCCTTGAGCAGCAGAAACGAGTTTGGAATCGTAATTGCTTGATTGTTTTGTTTAGAAATGCAAAAACCAGTACATTGACAAAACAAAACAAACATGCATTATCTAATCTAATTAGACATGGATAAATAAATACAAACATGCTTTGTTTAACTATTAAACTAAAAAGGAGAAAATGGATTACCTTTGTAGTTTTCCACAAAACAACAACTCTTTGCTCCAAATCGTACAACAACTCAGCAAGACCAAAAGTTCTCTGTTTTTCTCCAACAGGACACAACCAGTAGAAAAACATCCTATGTCTCTGAGTTCTACTTAGATCTTCCTTAGGTGGGAAGGATCCAACAATTGGAGAAATTGGAATTCTAGAGAATGAGAGAGAGAGAATTTCTTCTGTCTGTCAAAATCAATCGAATGATCAATCTATCAATACTGCCCTTCTCACCAGGAGAAGGACTTCACTGGGTAACTCCCCACTCCCTATCGAGGGAGAGTTGGGGAGTGATGGGAACGTGTCATCATGACACGTTCCCTAATTAATTAATAAACTAATTAATTAATACATTTAATTAAATCTAATTCAATTAAATATAAAATGATTAAATCTTATTTAATCATTTTACCCCTTAATCTATAGTTTAATGCACATCAAATGTACATTAAATTTTAACGTATAGTTTTCAAATATGAATCATATTCACATTTGAATTTAATATTTGAACTCTTTCAAATATTTAATTCTCTCATATAATTTAATATGAATCATATTCACATTAAATTTATAATATATAGTTCCAAAACTATATATTATATCGTATCAATATACATTAAGTTTATTCCCTTATGAATTTGAACATTTCAAATTCAAATGATCTAAGAACCCTTTACGAGCTAGAAGGTGGACCTAATGGACCTACAGATCAGAAGCTCCAACGATAAGAGATTGCTCAGTTAATCTCATTAACCTCCCAATCAACATTCGTTAACTGCAGGAACACTCCACTAAAGTCCCGCAGCTACACTCTTCTCACTGCAGATATATTTTTGTGTTAACGGATATTGATCAATAACAGGAAGTCAATCCTTCACGAATGTTCGTAACACCAGCTAGGTCAAATTACCGTTATACACCTGGGTTACATCTTGTGCCTTAAGTACCAGTGCGCCTCTAATGAACAATTTGTTTGTGGTCCTACCGGCAAACAGAGTCCCGCTCGGGCAAATGAGAGGGTCGGGCCCTTTGTTCAAGTCCCGGAGACACCACTTAAGGGAATATTCCTCTACTTACCCTAGTAGGCGGGAAGGAGTGAATTCCATCTTGCTAAGTTAAGTTCCCAGTCGCTCACTCACTCGGTCGTGTCCCCAAGAAGGTAGGCATCTTGAGTCGGCGAATCTGGCCACTCTCACCCATACTAGTCAAAGGACAATTCCTCGCAAACAGGAGTTCGTAACCTGCTTAGGATTGAGATCAAGTTGCCTAGGTCATCATAGTGAAATAGAAACCTAACTAGTCAATGGAGTTACAGCTAGAGGTTACTATTTCGTTGTCCGGTCTTATGTAATCTCATTACATAGGATATCCCCACTCACATGTCATCTACACGAACACGTTAGGATCACAGTGTTTGTATCAAATACAAAGTGGGCCACATCCATAGTTTTACCAGGGTAAGGTACCCAAACCTTATCCCCTAACTATAGACCCTTTAGGTTGTATCTCGAACCGAGATCCACTATATGTACACTACATTCAGTTAAAGATACATTTAACAGCCTTGGATGTTTAGTTTATTTGATTTAGGGTTTAAATAAAGGCAAACTCGTAGATAACGAACAATAACTCTTTATTGAAATAATAACACTTTATTACATTAATTATAACATAATTACAAACTACGAGGTTTAGGGCACAAATCCCAACATATCCGTGGACACAGAAACATATATGCAGTGAGAAGAGTTCAACTGCGAGACTTTAGTGGAGTATTCCTGCAGTTAACGAATGTTGATTAGGTGGTTGATAACACACAAAATGTGCTATCCTTAAGCTTATAATTTGCTAGTTTTTATAATAATTTCAGGGCTTTTACGTGTTTAAATTATTGAATTTCAGGTTGAAGAGCAATACCAGAGTGGATGGAGATAAATTGTTGAAAAAGGAGTCAAAGTATGACTAATGGAGCTAAAATGGCATTATGGAAGGAGGAAGACCAAACCAAGTCAATTGACCCGAGAGGATGGCATTGCAACGCAAGCTTGCGGCGATTTAGCATAGAAGACCCGTGGTGATGGCTTTGCAACGCTAGTTTGATAAGAAAAAGGCATGTTAGGGAAGCGGCGTTGCAACGCTGCAGATTTTTTTTCTTTTTATTTTGCCGCCTAGGGTACGCGTTTCAATGCGATGCCCAGCGTTGCAACGTCGTACCGATTTATAGTAAAAATATAACACTTTGTACCCAATGCAAAGGGGAGTCGAATTTGATAATTTTTTTACCCTAATTTCGAAATACACACTCTAAGAGGAGAAAGAAGAGCATTCCTTACAACCAAGACGTTCGTGAAGGCTTGAGATCGTGACGGGAGCTCGGGAATGAGGGATTGACATCGACACATAAGAGTTTTATTTCTCTTTTTCTTATTTTGTAACCTAGTTTATAAACTATCCTATGACTTTAGCTTGTTTTTATGGTGATTATGAGTAGCTAATTGTGTAAAGACCCTAAGTCGTTAAGACCTGATCCTAGAGTCTTCACTTAACATGCATGGTTTGAGGCCTCTAAATGATTTAAAATAAAAGCTTGTGGAAGTGAATAAAAATAATGTAGTTATTTTATTTGGGATCCCAATTAAAAAAAGAAAAATGAAAACAACATTATTTTAATATGAAAATCAAACTCGGTCTGGCCTCCCTAAACTTAATTTAAAGAATGAAACATAAGAAAGAATGTTTTAATCAAAAGAAATAATGACCAAAAACTTGAGACATAAAACTTTGCGGAACTTGCTCCTCCTATCCCATGGCTTATGTTGCGCTCCCTGTCATTCAACCAACTTGCCCTTGCCCTTACTTGAAAAGTTTTTTTTTTTTAAAAAAGAAGGGGTGAGTATTACATTCATAACACTGAGTAAGGGCCCCACAGCCGGGGTTTCAAGAAACATGGGGCTCAAAAACACATAAAAACATTCATGGCTTTTCTTTTCGGCTATTTGTGGGAAATTAACTTCCTGTTCCATGGCCTCCATTCTTGGTCGACCCTAAGTCGTTTAGACACACATATCATTAATCATACATTCATTCATTATTGGGTGTTTAGTTGTCAGACCTTCGTAAACATTTTCATTTAAAACTAAATTTCCTCTCGGCCTCTAATGGACAGCTAATTTCTCCCAAAACATGGCCTCTAAATGGGTGGACTCCAAGAATCATAAAATATATAATAACATCATTAGGAAATTTCACCACAACCTTCGCAAATATTTCAGTAAAACAATACTAAGGGCCCCAATTGCACAAATCATTACATTTCAAACACAAATAATCTCATGGCATTAACATACATTAAGTCAACATGCATAACCTTAGGGACGACAATAATCTATCAATCATGGCTTTGGCTTTGGAAAGGTTGGCAGTCCAACCCAATCATAACATTCACAATATATAACAGGGGACAAAACTTAATTCAACATGGCCTTTAAATCAAGAATTCCAAACCATATGAGCATTTCAGCAAGTTTCCAGTCTAGATTTGAAATCTCGTATGGGTCCCCTTACCTTATCCTTAGTTAACAATCAAGTCTTTAACTCCTCCTATGTGTCCTGACTCAAATGGCAATCTCGCTTAGATTCCGCAGCAAAATCCCACAACCTCAACGAACACCTAGCACAAACCGTGGGTTAACCAACTCAGTCTTAAACCAGTCTCAAAATTCTAGACATTCACAAACGTTAGCAAACTCACCACTACAAATCCGGCGACACGTCGTGCACATCAGTCGCTGGCGACAATCAGGGAAGTGGCGGCGGCGCTGCAGACGCGCGGCCGGTGGCGTCTGAACCACAGATCTGCAGGCGTGCAGCGACACGAGCTTCGTCTGGCGGAGGGTCAAGCGAGCGGCGACACGGTTGAAGAAGCGAATCGCGCGAAGCCAGCGGAGGGCGCGAAGCGGCTGGAGGCCGCGAGCGCGTGAGCTTTCAGCGGCGGCGCGCGCGAGCGGCTGGAGGTTGCGATCGCGCGAGCATCAGCGAGAGCCCGCGAACGACTGGAGGCTGCGACTGGCGGAGTTCCAGGCGAAGGCGCGAACGACTGGAGCTTCAGCGTCGGGCGACGGATCTGCAGAAGACTCCGGCGGCGTCGGCTAGGGTTTGCTGTCGTGCAGAGGAAGATGATGAGATGGGGGCTGCCTCGTTATGCATGCTTAAAAAGGACAAAAAAGCTCTCTTCTCAAAACCCTAATGGTGTTTAATTACTAAAATGCCCCTCTAACCATTTAGAATCACAACCAACCCCAAAGACTTGGTCAACCATGCTATATTTTTTTTGCTCTTTTTATAAATGGATCGAGAGATTCTTTTGAAACAAATCAAACTTGTAAAAACACGCACCTTACATCACGTGTCTCCACTTGCTATCGTGTTTTTTTTTCATAATTTAGTTTTGTTTGTTTTTCGAGTGTGAAGGGAATGAGAATCCCCGCGCAGCGGAAGACGATCGAATCGTTGTGGTATCATTGTGCAATTTTGTTTCTTAAAATTAAACTATCTAATAGTATAGGTTAAACATGCTTGCTAGAAAGGAAAAACAACAAGTTAAAGTTACTTACTTGTTGAAGACGGTCTTCAAGCTTTCCTTCCGTAGATCACGAACTCTTCGTGTACTCGTTCTCAACGATCTCGATCTCCTCACACAACAACGAACCGAACACCTCCACTTGGTTTCTCGGTTTTTCTACCTTAGGTAGAAGGAGGATGGTGGGATCCTTCTTTTGGTTAGGGAGGAGAGTTTGTGAGAGAGCTTTTTAGAGAGAAGTTGCAATGCTTCTTTTTGCGAGATTTCAAAAAATGAGCAAATGACCTACCTCCCCTTCTTGCAAATGGGTTTAAATAATGGTGATAGGTGGAGTTTAAATCTCCACCTATTTACCATTTTACCACAACCATAGGTTATGCAAATCATATTTGCATAACCACATATAAGAAGATATCTTATATCTTTTTTTACAAATCACATTTGTATTATTGTGGATTTTTAATTTGAATCACATTCAATTTAATTTCTCTCAAAATCCAATTTCCCCAAGTTAGCCCTATTCAACAATTAGGCTAACCTATAGTTTATTATGAATCTCATCCACATTAAACTATATAATATATCATTTATATCTCATATAAATGAAATAATTACCCTTTAGTGAACTTGAATACTTCAAATTCACACCAAAATTGTAAACCTTCTGTTAATCTAGTTTGAGCCAACCGAGGGACCTTATGGACCTACAATGACGAGCTCCAATGATCTGAGATTAACCTGTCAAACTCTTTGACTCGGATAATCAACATTCATTACCTACAGTAACACTCTACTAAAGCCCGTAGTTGCATTCCCGTAAGCGTAAGACAAGATGTGTCCATTGATATAACCAATGCCCATGAGTCGACCCTTCACAGGTTGTGCGTAGACACTGCTGGGTCAAATTACCATTTTACCCCTGTGTCTACTTCTTGCTCCTTAAGTCCCCACTACTCCTCTAATGAACAACAACATTGTAATGGTCCAACCATACACAACGCCCCTCTCGGGCCAGTGAGAGGGTGGGCGCCCGTTGTCCAAGCCCTAGAGACAACACTTAAGGGAACAACCCCTCTAGTTTCCCTAAAGGCGGGAACGAATGAATTCCATCTCGCGTAGTTTAGTTCCCAGCTCCCTACTTGGTCTTGTCCACGAGAAGATAGGCGATTGGGAGATAAGCGTGACCACCCTCACGGTACTAGTCAAAGACGGACTTCCAGCAGACGAGTCCGTAACAAGCTCAGATTCGGGTTGAGTCACTAATGGTCATCTACAAAGTTATTAGTCCATACTGTTAACGGTGTTACATCAGTAGATCGAATAATTCACGGTCTGGTATTGTACAATCTCATTGTATAGGATGCCCCCACTTGCATGTACACCACATGAACGAGTCAGATCAACTCGTTTGTATCTTATATAAAGCAGGTCGTATCCACAGCGTATCCAGAATTAGGTCTCCAACCCTATCCGTATACTGTAGACCGTTGGGTCATTAACTCGAACGTGATCCTCCCTATGTGTCCACTACACACCGTTCAAGTTCTAGTTCTCTCATATATTCAATGACCCTGGAGCTTAGTTTATTGGACAAAGTTTGTAAGAATTGCGAGACACAAAATGATGAAATAAATAACTCTTATTAATTTCAAATGATAATTTACAAAAAAAACGAGATTAGGACAAACATCCCAACAAACTCCCACTTGGACTAAGCTAGTGGAGCAAATACATTTTTGAAATGTACATAAATTACAATGAAGTAATACAATAAACTATGGCATTGAATACCCGTTTACATAGCTCCCACTTGCCCTAGTCTGGAAGCACTCGAAGACCTAGACTCTCTAGGTGACCCTCAAACACCTTAGCCGTGAGGGGCTTTGTAAATGGATCAACAAAGTTGTGCTCCGACGCTATCTGCGTGACTGTCACGTCGTCATGATGCACAATCTCCCGTATCAGATGATACTTCCGCTCAATGTGTTTGCCTCTGTTATGGCTCCGAGGCTCTCTAGAGTTGGCTACAACACCTTTGTTGTCACAAAAGCAAAGGTGAGCGACCACAATCACAGTCTTGACTAGTCATTTTAGTTTTGTTCTACTTGCGATCGTTGTGTCAAGTCGATTTAGTAAATTCTATCAGGCTCGGTGTGATTGAAACTCTATTTTTCGTGTGAGTTTAAGTGAATCGTTTTTCCTTAGGATGGAATTATTTATCAAATTAAAAGAAAAAGAAGTGGCAATGGCACTTTAGTTAATAATGCCTAAATGAGGGTGATAATGGACACTTGAAATTTGACCTAATTTGATAATATTTAAGCTCCTTATTATTGCAAATCCAAAGGAAACCCTACCATCACCTCCTCTCCTTCTTCTTCTCATTACCCTAGCCGTGAGTATTCAGCCCCTACTGCGACTCTCGCGGCCGATTCACGGCCGCTCGTTCACTCGACGCCACCACGATCCGAGGCGCTCGCGCCAAGCAAGCCACGACCGAAGGACGTTCAGCAGCTCCCGCCGAACAGCGTTCGAAGCCTCGGACAGAGGCGACTCCAGCTGTTCACGAGCACGTCAGTTGATCACGCCGGCGAATCCACGAGCAGAGGCTACCTCGACCACGCACGCTGCATTACTATTACCGATTCGGGAAGCGCGCCATCGCTACTCGATCTCGCGTGCCACTCCTGCGTCATTCGTACATCTCCCAGACGCAGACACTGCGGTGGAGTCCGCCCGCTTGATCGGCCGCCTCGTTGCACTCCAATTCGGCGGCAACCGACGGCCTTCGGCGTTCGGCTCTCAATCGACCCTCTTTGGTGATGCAAACGCCGATAACTCGGGCAACACTCGGCGTGGGCGATCTAGCAAGGTGCGAGTTACTGACTTCGGTTCACCAAGCGACCTCCGATTAAGTTTAGTAGTAAGATTTTAAGTTTCAAGCAACATAAGAGTGCCAATGGTTCTAAATTTGAGAACGTATTGTGTAGGCTAAAATTCTAAAGTCTATTGTAATTCTTTTAGGTGCACCTTTGAGTTGGAGCCAAAGAGTGGTGAAAGTGGTTTGGAATCAATAGTGATTGGCTTTTGACTTAGGAGTCGAAAGGAGCACCTCTTACGAATTGGAACGTAGGACTTTTGGAGTTAAAGCTAAGGTAAGGGATCTTGTGCGAACCTTTTAAATGGGATTAAAGAAAACGGATTTTTATCATCCTATGTGAAAACGGTTATGATTTTATACGAAAATACTTCATTATTTCATGTGAGAGTATTTCTTCAGTTTATACAAGAATAGCTATTATTTTATGTGAGAATACTTCATTATTTTATGTTAGTGTATTTCTTCAGTTTATGCGAAAATAGCTATTATTTTATGTGAAAATATTTCATCGTTTCATGTGAGATTTCTCTGTTATTGAGGTAGTGCAGATTTATCATGCTTAAGAGTATTTTCCTTAAGTTGTTGTGAAAAGTCATGATTAGCATATCAATGATAATGTTTGTGGCATGTACACTATAGTTATGTTGAATGATGGGACCTCATGCATGTTATGTATGCCATAAAATGATTTAATGAAAAATGTGAAATTGGTCTCTCGAGTGCATTGTGTGCATGGTCAAACATGCATTAGAGACCCTATGGATCAAATTACGAGGGTCCTGTGAGGACTCAATCTATACAGGGTGCGTGAGGACTCAAACCATACAGAGTGTCATGAGGGACTCAAATAATTACTGAGGGTGCTGTGTGAGGACTCAAAATGAAATGACTCGGGATGACCAATTGGCCACTTAAAGAAAAAGGAAGTCATGGATTATAATCATGATGATATAAGGAAGTTTTAGGTCCCCATATGTACATTTTGAGCGAGGTTTAAAAGTCATTGTTGTATGTGTTTGCATATCCCAAACCTCGATAAGCGAGGTCACTGCTTCTGGTATTGTTTTGCAATACTCACCCTTTCTTTTAAAAATATTTTGGTGTAAGGCCAAGGGCGTGCGGGGCGAGTGACTGAGCGCGTTACGAGAACCATGGGAATAGTCATGTTTTTCGCATATTTTCTTTGATAACTAATCTTCGCTGTTTTATGGTTTGAAATTAAGTTAACTTTCGAGGATTTTAAGCGAGTCATGTTTAAACTACTCCTTTTACTGTTTGAATGTTTTGTTCAGGATCCCTAAAGACAATTTACTTTCGGTGGAGATTTAAAGATCGTTTTATATCTTTTGGCCTATAAATGCATGCATGTGTAGTAATGTCCCTAAGAGTTTAGTTATAGAAAAGTAGGGCGATTACGGTTGGTATCGAGCCCTAGGTTTTGGGGTTACGTAGACTTGCTTACAGAGTAAGTACCAGAGTAGTTCCCATGGTTGAACAACGCATTCCGACCACCGCCAGTGCGTTACGTAATTTATAAACTAAGCAAATGGTTATAATGTAATTTTGTATTATGAATGTAAATGAATTTGAACCCTAAGGGTGATTTTATTTTACAAATAGAAAGTGATGAAAACTAAGTTAGAAATTCTCTGCATTGTAGTACTGATAAAAATGCCACCTAGAGGTCGAGGGAGAGGTAGAGGGCGTGGTAGGGGTCGGAGGCAAGAGAAAGCGTTGACAACCAACGAGAATTACCACTTTGGAAGCAGGAAGAGATTACTCCACGTGCGGACCTCCCCGGGACCAAACAGTCGCCGGGGAGAATGCACTGCGATCGCTCCAATGGCGGATCAAAAACCCTAATGTCATGACTATGATGGTAGAGGCTATGCACGGACTGCAGTGCGAGCTCTGTGAGCCACTCGGTTGGCCCAAGCAAGTCGGGGATGTAATGATGCAACTACGAGTCTCGATATCCAAGGACTTCAGGAAATATGATCCCAGATATTTTGATGGGTCTTCTAGTGACCCCACTGTGGCTGAATTATGGTTGTCCTCCATTGAGACCATTTTCAGACTGATGAACTGTCCTGAGGACCAGAGGGTGTCATGTGCTACCTTCATGCTTTGAGAGATGGCGCTTATTTATGGTGGGAGTTCGCCGAGGAACCATAGTCGCCGATGGAGAAAGCGATTACAGAATCTGTTTAAGGAAGCATTCAGCGGAAATTTTACCCCGCTGCAGCTCGATATAGGAAGCAGGCAGAATTCTTACAGCTTAGCCAGAACAGGAGGGCAGTAGAGGTATATGAGAGAGAATTCACCCGCTTGTCACGTTTTGCCCCCGAGTTGGTAGACACTGAGGCGAAGAAAGCAGAGCGTTTCATTATGGGACTAGATGAAAATGTTCGAGGCTTCATACAGCACTAGCACTTCGACTATGCCTCCGCGGTGAGAGTGGCGGAGTTGATTTGGTCTACGACCGCACGATTGCACATCGGGTAATGGTTAACCCGGGGCAACCCATGGTAAATCACAAGAGGAAATGGGACCAACCAAATTCAATCTCGCAATGCGTTCGCGTACACCACATAGACCAGAAACTTGCGAGGTTCAGTCGAAACCCACGAGCCAACGGGGCGGGGAACTAATAGTGGAGATAAGCCACAATGCAAAGACGTGGTAAGCATCATTGGGGTAAGTGTTTGGCGGTCGGAGTGTGCTTCGGATGTGGGAAAGAAGGGCATGTAGCTAATAGTTGTCCGAGTCAAGCCGGTGCTAGCCAACCTCAAAGTTATCAATAGTGGGACTCTTTGTCCAAGCCCAGTAATACACCAAGGAAGAGCTTATGCAGTACAAGTAAGAGCATTCATGGCACTGAGACTGCAGTGGTTACTGTACACTCCCATTACTTGGGCACCTTGCCTTTGTATTATTTGATTTCTGGTTCTACACACTCTTTGATTTCTGCATCCTTCGTAAGTCAAGCTGAGTTAGAATTAGAACAGTTACAGTATGCTTTGTCTGTCTCCACTCCTGCGGGGATAAACTTGTTAGCTACTATGAAAGTCAAGGATGGTAGTGTGACTATCGCAAACCATGAGTTAGCAGATAAATCTAGTAGTCTTAGACATGATTGACTTTGATGTGATATTGGGTATGGTATCTGCTTAACGAGAACCATGCTTGCATTGATTGTTTCAGGAAAGAGGTAGTGTTCACTCCCCCTAGCCAACCTGGTTACAGGTTCAGAGGCACCCTAACGGGAAGTAGGCCCAAAGTGATTACTGCCCTTAAGGCCAGGAAGTTATTACATCAGGGAGCTTGGGGCGTCTTAGCTTGCATACTAGATGCAAGGTGTGCGGAGATCTCAGTGTCATCGGTACCAGTGGTAAATGAATTTCCAGACGTTTTCCCCGAGGACCTCCCCGGAGTACCTCCGATCAGGGAGGTGGATTTTAACATCGGATTGGAGTTAGGGACGACTCCGATATCCAAGGCACCGTACAGAATGGCACCGGCAGAGTTGAAAGAACTGAAACTACAGTTACAAGACTTACTGGACAAGGGATTTATACGTCCTAGCGTTTCGCCTTGGGGAGCCCCAGTGTTGTTCGTGAAAAAGAAAGACGGGTCCATGCGCCTGTGTATAGATTACAGGGAGTTGAATAAAGTTACGATCAAGAATAAATACCCTCTTCCTAGGATAGACGATTTGTTCGATCGATCACGAGGAGCAACAAGTGTTTTCCAAGATTGATCGAGATCGGGCTACCATCGGTGAGAATCGATGAAGAAGATATTCCTAAGGCGACATTCGGATCACGTTATGGGCATTACGAGTTCACGGTGATGTCGTTTGGTTTGACCAACGCTCCGCCGCTTTCATGGACTTGATGAACCGAATTTATTCAAAGAGTTCCTAGATACGTTCGTGATTGTATTTATTGACGACATTCGATATACTCGGATGCGATGAAGATCATGAAAGGCACCGAGAAAAGTTTTACTCACGTTGAGAGAGAATAAGTTATATGCAAAATTTTGAAGTGCGACTCGCTCGAGGCGGTATCCTTCTTAGGGCATGTGGTATCAGAGGTCGAGTCTCTGTAGATCCAAAGAAAAGTGGAAGCGATCCACGCAGGTGGCCTCGTCCACCACCACCACAGTCAGGTACGTAGTTTTCGGGTCTTGCGAGGATACTATAGACGTTGCGTGCGAGGACTTCGCCAAGATAGCCATGCCCATGACTCACCGGTGACGCGCAAGGGTAACTCATTTGTTTGGGATGAAGCTTGTGAGGCGAGTTTCGAGGAGCTCAAGTGTAGATTAGTGTCACTACGATTCTTACGGTCCCAGAGGGACAGGGAGTTTTGTGGTTTCTGCTGATGCTTCTAAGAAAGGGTTGGGTTGTGTACTAATGCAAAGACGGTAAAGTAATAGCCTATGCATCCCGATTACAATTAAAGACGCACGAGAGGAATTATCCAACTCATGACTTAGAACTAGCGGCATTGAGTCTTTGCACTAAAGATCCGGAGACATTACCTTTATGGCGAGAAAATTTGATTTTTCGGATCATAAAAGTTCGAAGTACTTGTTCACCAGAAGAGAGTGAACATGAGACAACGCAGATGGTTGGAATTAGTGAAGGATTACGATATAGACATTCAATACCACCCGGTGAAGGCTAATGTCGTGGCCGATGCCCTCGGTGAAAGCGATTCATACCTCGGCCACGAATTGCATCGCAGAGCAGAGTTACAGCGAGAATTTGCACGAGCCGAAATTGCGAGACTAGTAGGAAGACCACGACTCGATTAGCTCGATTAAGCAGTACAACCAACTTTGAGGCAACGCATCGTTGAGTCTCAACAGAGGGGACCCTCGTTAGTAGAAAAGCTACTGCGGTAACTACGGTGAATTGCGTGAGTTTTCCCTATCCGGATGGAGGATTACTATTTCAGGGGACGATTATGTATGTAAATTTAACGATGACAAATCAAGGCGGAAATCTTGAGTGAAGCCCATAACTCACCATTTTCTATGCATCCGGTAGTACCAAGATGTACCGAGATCTGAAAGCGATGCGTTACGGTGGTGTAACATGAAGCGCGAAGTGGCAGAATTTGTTAGTAAGTGTCTCGACTTGTCGGTCACAGTGAAGGCACCCAGCAGAGACCCGCAGGATTACTACAACCTTTACATGTACCTCGGTGGAAATGGGAGAGATCTCTATGGACTTCATAGTTGAATTGCCCGAGGACTTTACGAGGTTACTCAAGAATTTGGGTCATCGTGAGACAGATTAACCAAGTCGCACATTTTTTCACCAGAAAACCCACCTACTCTACGGATAAGTGGGCGCGGCTTTACGGAAGAGATAGTCACCGCATGGGATTCGATGAGGATTATTTGGACGAGGATCCACGTTTCACCTCCATTTTTGGAGAAGTTTACGTAAAGCGTTAGGTTCGGCAATTAAATTTCAAGATGACTTTTCATCCACGCAGCGGATGGGCGGTGCGAGCGTTTGAATCGGACCCTAGAAGACATGTTGCGAGCTTGCACCTTAGACTTTCCGGTAGTTGGGACACTCATTTACATTTGATGGAGTTTGCTTACAATAATAGCGATTTATCGGCGACCATCGGAATGGCTCCATTCGAAGCTCTCTATGGAAAACGTTGCAGAACTCCGTTCGGGAGGAGGTTGGTGAACGCCGATTATTGGGTCCGCATTAGTACAAGTCACTAATAGTGCGTACTGAGAAGATTAGGGTGCGGATGCGGACCGCCCAAAGCATAAAAGAGTTATGCCGATTCGAGACGAAGGGACCTAGGAATTGGTTGGCGACCACGTATTCCTTAAGGTGGCCCCAATGAAAGGGATTCTAAGGTTTGGTCGAAAAGGAAGTTGAGTCCGCGCTTTATAGGGCCATTTGAGATTTTAGAGAGGTTGGTGTAGTGGCCTCTGAGTTAGCATTGCGCCTTCCCTATCAACGATTCATAACGTATTCCACGTCTCCATGTTGAGAAAATACGTTCGGACCCGACTCGCGTCCCGGACTTTGAACCAATTCTGATTAGCGAGAAGATTTGAGTTATGGCGAAGCGACACATGCAGTTATTGCGAGAGATCAAAAGACCCTCCGTGAATCGTGAAATCAACTTAGTTAAAGTGTTATGGCAAAACCACCGCACGGAAGAAGCTACCGGGAGGCGAGAGAAGAGGATGTCTGAGCTAAATACGAGAACTATTCCAAGAATAGGAACTTTCGAGGACGAAAGTTCTTAAGGAGGAAGATTGTGGCGACCACAATCACAGTCTTGACTAGTCATTTTAGTTTTGTTCTTGATCGTTGTGTCAAGTCGATTTAGTAAATTCTATCGGGCTCGGTGTGATTGAAACTCTATTTTTAAGTGTGAGTTTAAGTGAATCGTTTTTCCTTAGGATGGAATTATTTATCAAATTAAAAGAAAAGAAGTGGCAATGGCACTTTAGTTAATAATGCCTAAATGAGGGTGATAATGGACACTTGAAATTTGACCTAATTTGATAATATTTAAGCTCCTTATTATTGCAAATCCAAAGGAAACCCTACCATCACCTCCTCTTCTTCTTCTCATTACCCTAGCCGTGAGTATTCACCCCTCATCGGCTCTCGCCGCCACGATTCACGGCCGCTGCTCAGCTCGACGCCACCCCGATCCGAGAGGCGCTCGCGCCAAGCAAGCCACGACCAGAAGGGCGTTCGCGACTCCGCGAACACGGCGTTGAAGCCTCGACGCAGGCGACTCGGTATTCACGAGCACGCCGATTGATCACGCCGCGAATCCACGAGCGAGGCTACCTCGACCACGCACGCCGCATTACTTACCGTTCGGAAGCGCGCCATCGCTACTCGATCTCGCGTGCCACTCCACCGTCATTCGTGACATCTCAAAGACGCAGACACGGTGTGGAGTCCGCCCGCTTGATCGGCCGCCTCGTTGCACTCCAATTCCGCGCGGCAACGGGCGATCTTCGGCGTTCGGCTCTCAATCGACCCTCTTTGGTCGATGGCGCCGATAACTCGGGCAACACTCGACGTGGACAGTCTTGCAAGGTGCGATTATCGACTTGGTTCACCAAGCGACCTCCGATTAAGTTTAGTAGTTCGATTTTAAGTTTCAAGCAACATAAGATCATCAATGGTTCTAAATTTGAGAACGTATTGTGTAGGCTAAAATTCTAAAGTCTATTGTAATTCTTTTAGGTGCACCTTTGAGTTGGAGCCAAGAGTGGTGAAAGTGGTTTGGAATCAATAGTGGTTGGCTTTTGACTTAGGAGTCGAAAGGAGCACCTCTTACGAATTGGAGCGTAGGACTTTTGGAGTTAAAGCTAAGGTAAGGGATCTTGTGCCGAACCTTTTAAATGGGAATAAAGAAAACGGATTTTTATCATCCTATGTGAAAACGGTTATGATTTTATACGAAAATACTTCATTATTTCATGTGAGAGTATTTCTTCAGTTTATACAAGAATAGCTATTATTTTATGTGAGAATACTTCATTATTTTATGTTAGTGTATTTCTTCAGTTTATGCGAAAATAGCTATTATTTTATGTGAAAATATTTCATCGTTTCATGTGAGATTTCCTCTGTTATTGAGGGTACGAGATTTATCATGCTTAAGAGTATTTTCCTTAAGTTGTTGTGAAAAGTCATGATTAGCATATCAATGATAATGTTTGTGGCATGTACACTATAGTTATGTTGAATGATGGGACCTCATGCATGTTATGTATGCCATAAAATGATTTAATGAAAAATGTGGAAATTGGTCTCCTGAGTGCATTGTGTGCATGGTCAAACATGCATTAGAGACCCTATGGGTAAAATTACAGGGGTCTGTGAGGGACTCAAACTATACAGAGGTCTGTGAGGGACTCAATCTATACAGGGTGGTGTGAGGGACTCAAACCATACAGGGTGCATGAGGGACTCAAATAATTATAGGGAGTCCGTGAGGACTCAAAATGAAATGACTCAGGATGACCAATTGGCCACTTAAAGAAAAAGGAAGTCATGGATTATAATCATGATGATATGAGGAAGTTTTAGGTCCCGCATATGTACATTTCGAACAGGTTTAAAAGTCATTGTTGTATGTGTTTGCATATCCCAAACCTTGGTAGCGAGGTCACTTACTGGGTATTGTTTTGCAATACTCACCCTTTCTTTTAAAAATATTTTGCAGGTAAGGCCAAGGACGTGCAGGGCGAATGACGGAGGCGCGTTGCCAGAACCATGGGAATAGTCATGTTTTCCGCATATTTTCTTTGATAACTAATGCTGTCGTTTTATGGTTTCGAAATTAAGTTAACTTTCAGGATTTTAAGCAGGCCATGTTTAAACTACTCCTTTTACCTGTTTGAATGTTTTGTTCTGGGATCCCAAAAGACAATTTACTTTCAGTGGAGATTTAAAGATCTTTTATATCTTTTGGCCTATAAATGCATGCATGTGTAGTAATGGCCCTAAGAGTTTAGTTATAGAAAAGTAGGGACGTTACAAACAGTGTGATCGACAAGTTCATATTTGGAACAACTTCCAAATTCGTCACGAACTTCCTAAGCCAAACAACTTCCTTTGCTGCTTCACAAGCCGCAACGTACTCCGCTTCCATAGTGGAATCAGCGATGCATCCCTACTTGATGCTTCGCCATACTACAACTCCTCCATTTAGAATGAAGGTTGACTCCGAAGTGGATTTCCTAGAATCCTTATCAGTTTGAAAGTGAGAATCTGTGTATCCCTTAAGGATCAAATCCCACTGCCATAAACTAAGTTGTAGTTCCTCGTTCTCCTAAGATACTTGAGGATTGCCTATTCGGCTGTCCAGTGATCTAATCCTTGATTTGATTGATACCTACTGACAATCCCTACTGCATAACAGATGTCGGGCCTAGTACACAACATGACATACATGAGGCTCCCTACAGCTGAAGCATAGGGGATCCGTCTCATATCCTCAACCTCTTGAGGAGTCTTAGGACATTGATCCTTAGACATGTGAACCCCGTGCCTGGAAGGCAACAAGCCCTTCTTGGAGTTATGCATCTTATATCTAGACAACATCCTGTCAATATAATACGCTTGAGACATGGCTAGCATTCTGTTCTTCCGATTCCGGACTATCTGGATACCTAGAACATACTGAGCTTCTCCCAAATCTGTCATTTGGAATTGTGAAGCTAGCCATTTCTTTACGTCACTAAGAAATCCTACCTCATTCCCAATGAGAAGGATATCATCCACGTACAATACCAGAAATGCGACAGTTTTGTCGACGATTTTCTTGTAGACACAAGCCTCGTCAACATTCTGATCAAAGCCATAAGATTTGATTGCCTCATCAAACTTATATTCCAAGACCTCGAGGCTTGTTTCAGTCCATAAATGGACCTATGATACCGGCAAACCTTTTGCTCTTGGCCTTGGGTTAGAACCCTTTGGGCTGGTCCATGTAGATGGTTTCGTCAAGGTTGCCATTTAGAAAGGCAGTCTTGACATCCATCTGCCATATCTCATAGTAATAATATTCAGCAATGGCCAGAAGAATCCTGATCGAGTTTACCATGGCAACAGGTGAAAAGGTTTCCTCATAGTCAACCCCTTCGACCTGGGTAAAACCCTTTGTCACTAGTCGTGCTTTGAAGGTCTGCACCTTCCCATCTACGCCACGTTTACGCTTGTAGATCCATTTGCAACCAACAGGTTTTACCCCATCCGGTTGATCCACAAGCTCCCAGACATAATTGAAGTACATAGACTCCATTTTTTGGTCCATAACTTTAATCCATTCGTCCTTGTCAACGTCTGCCATTGCCTAATCGTAGGTCAATGGATCCTCGTAGACATCATCAGGGGTGACGACTTGGGTTTCAGCTAAACCCATGTAACGTTCAGGCTGTCTCACAACCCTCCTACTACGTCGAGGCATTCCCAACTCTTGGGAACGGACTTGACTAGACGTGTTAGGATCAACAACACTTGTTAATGTACTAGCCCCATCAACAACTTTTGCTGATGTACTGCCCATTTCGTTCAACACGATTTTCTCCTAGGCAAATGTCCCTGACGTGGTCTTCCTCAAGGAAAGTGGCGTTTGTCGACACAAGCACCCTATTTTCCTTAGGATCGAAAAATAGACCACCCCTAGTCTCTTTTGGGTAACCTACGAATAGGCACAATTTTGAACGGAGTTTCAACTTTTTTGGGTTTGACACCAACACGTGGGTCGGGCATTCCCAAATTCTAAAACTGTGTAAACTGCCTTTACGACCATTCCAGAGTTCAAAAGGTGTTTCGCAAACACTCTTCGACGGAACATTATTCAACATTTAAACCGTAGTCTCCACTGCGTAACCCCAAAAAGAATCAGGGAGACGAGCATAACTCATCATCGACCGAACCATGTCCAACAGGGTTCTGTTTCTCCTCTCCGATACACCATTCTTTTGTGGCATACCAGGTGCTGAGAGTTGGGACGTAATTTCGTGTTCTATCATATAGTCCAGGAATTCAGTGTCCATATACTCTCCACCTCGATCCGATCAAAGTGTTTTTATGGTTTTACCTAACAGGTTATCATCCTCAGTCTTGTACTCCTTGATCTTTTCAAGAGTTTCAGACTTCCTATACATTAGGTAAATATACCCATACCTCGAATAGTCATCTATGAAAGATACGAAGTATTCGTAACTACCTCGTGCTTTAACACTCATCGGACCACAGAGGTCAGAATGTATAAGCTCAAGGGGCTCTTTGGCTCTATATCCTTTTCCACTAAAATGACGTTTGGTCATTTTGCCTTCGAGGCATGACTCACATACCGGTAAAAAGTTTTCTTCCAACTCGCTTAGAAATCCACTCTTCACTAGTCTCTCAATCCTATTGAGATTGATGTTGCCTAACCTTAGATGCCAAAGATGAGCATTTTCTTTTGGAGAAACTTTTACTCTTTTAGTCCGTGTTTCTGCAGTTTTAAATAATTCAGTGTTCAATACGCGTTTGACCGAATTAGGCTTTAAAACATACAAATTAGACTTAAGTGAAGCAAAACTAATGAAGTTACAATTTCTGGAAATAAACGCTTTATTGCCATTGAAAGAAACGGAAATACAATGTTCTAAAAGACATGAAATAGAAACGAGGTTTCTAGTAAACCTTGGAACTATATACAAATTGTCTAACAATAAGTAATTCCTGCCAAAGTAGTGTTGGGATTTATGCCCTAAACATGCGTAATTTTGATCAAATAAATAAACAGTTATTTGTTTTGATAAAATTATATTCTTGCTTTATAAATCTAATAAACTAAGCTCCAAGGTTATAATATATCTTGAACATCAGTGTAGTGGACACTATTTGGATTGTGTTCAAGAATATAACCTAAATGGTCTATGGTATAAGAATAAGGTTGGAAACCTTATTTTGGTAACACCATGGATGCGGCCCACTTTGTAATTAGTACAAATGAGGTAATCCAACTCATTCATGTGGTTGACATGCGAGTGGGGGCATCTGTATGAAGAGTTCATACAAGACCATTTGCAAATTATTAGTCTAACAAGTATAATAACACATTCATGTGGTAAGACTGATAATTTATAGATGGTCATTAGTGACTCGACCTGAATCCTGAGCAAGTTAAGAACTAGTATGGGTGAGAGTGGCCTGTAGCTGACTCAATAAGCCTACCTTCTCAGGGACAGAATCTCGTAGGTAGCTGAGGACTTAACTGTGCAAGATGAAATTCACTCATTCCTACACTAAGGAATTAGATAGGTTGTTCCCTTAAGAACTGACTCCAGGTCTTGAAAAACGGGGTCCCACCCTCTATGAGGGTATGAGTCTATGGTAGGACCTTAGACTTGTTGCTTATTAGAGGATCGGTGGTGCTTAAGGAACAAAGACGTAATCACAACGGTAAAACGATAATTTGACCCAGCCGTGATTACAAACAACCTTTGAAGGGTCGACTCATAGGTAATGATTATATCAGTGGACACAATATAATCTACAATGAGGAGAGTGCAGCTACATCATTGGAGCTCATGAACTGTAGGTCCATTAGGTCTCTTCGTTGGCTCAACATGGTAATATATGGAGGTATAAAGTTAGGAATGAAATTGAAGTGTTCAATTTCATATATGAGATGTCATATCAGTTATATGTGATATAATTGATATAATATATAGTTTTAATGTGAATTAGATTCACATATTAACTATATACTAAAGAGAGAATGAAAGAGGGATAAGATGGTAATTTCCATCCTATTTCCCTATATATAAAGTTTGCTTAGAAGTTTGTTTAGTGGATAATGATAAAACTGCTTGGATACTTGATTCAAGCACCACTAATCATGTTTGCTCTTCTTTTCAGGGAATTGATTCATGGCAACAGCTACAGAATGGACAGATAACGCTCCGGGTTAGAAATGGAGAAATCGTCCCAGCTGTAGCAGTAGGCACGATGAAGCTTTATTTTGGCAAGAAATATATGTTGTTAGACAATATATTAGTGATACCAAGGTTTACTAGAAACCTTATTTCAACTTCTTGCCCTAAACAATGTATTTCTGTTTCTTTCTCTATGAATAAAGTGTTTATTTTGAAGAAAGGTATGGAAATATGTGCAGCTTTATTAGAAAATGGGTTGTATGTTTTAAGGCCTAATTCAGTCAAAATGGTTTTGAACACTGAATTATTTAAAACTGCAAACACACAAACAAAGAAACGTAAAATTTCTTCTAAAGAAAATGCTCATCTTTGGCATCTTAGATTGGGTCACATTAATCTCAATAGGATTGAGAGATTGGTAAAGAATGGACTTCTAAATGAGTTAGAATAAAATACTTTACCTGTATGTGAATCCTGCTTAGAAGGCAAAATGACTAAAAGACCTTTTAGTGGAAAAGGTTATAGAGCCAAAGAACCTCTTGAGCTTATACATTCAGACCTTTGTGGTCCGATGCGTGTTAAAACCAGAGGAGGTTATGAATATTTCATCTCCTTTGTAGATGATTATTCTAGATTTAAGCATATTTACCTAATACAACATAAGTCTGAAGCACTTGAAAAGTTCAAAGAATTCAATACTGAAGTTGAGAATCAATTGGGTAAAACAATTAAAACGCTTTGATTAGATCGAGGTGGAGAGTATATGAATTTAAAATTTCAGAACTATATGATAGAACATGGAATTACATCCCAACTCTCGGCTCCCGGTACACCACAACAAAACGGTGTATCGGAAAGGAGAAATAGAACCTTGTTGGACATGGTTCGATCAATGATGAGTTATGCTCATCTCCCTAGTTCATTTCGGGGTTACTGCGGTATACATTTTGAACAATGTGCCCTCAAAAAGTGTTTCTGAAACACCTTTTGAACTCTGGAAAGGACGTAAAGGTAGTTTATGTCATTTAAGAATTTGGGGTTGTCCAGCACATGTGCTTGTGACAAATCCAAAGAAGTTGGATTAACATTCAAAATTGTGCCTATTCGTAGGATACCCAAAAGAAACAAAAGGTGGTTTATTCTATGATCCTAAGGAAGATAAGGTTTTTGTCTCGACAAATGCCACCTTCTTAGAGGATGACAACATAAGGGACCACAAACGAAGAAGTAAAATTGTGTTGAGTGAGTTAGACGAAACAATAGAAAATGATGCTAATAAAACTAGTACGTCAACAAAAGTTGTTGATACTTGCTTGTCTAGTTAAAAGAGTCCATCTCAAGAGTTGAGTATGCATCGACGTAGTGGGAGGGTTATAACGCAACCTGCCCGTTACTTGGGTTTATCTGAAACACAAGTTGTTATACCAGATGACAACTGCGAGGATCCATCGACTTATAATCAAGTGATGGTTGACAAAGACAAAGACAAATGGGTCATAGCCATGGACCAAGAAATGGAGTCTATGCACTTCAATTCTGTTTCGGAACTTGTAGATAAACCTAATTGGGTAAAACCTATAGGTTGTTAGTAGATCTATAAGAGAAAGCGTGGTGTAGATGGGAAGGTGCAAACCTTTTAAGCTAGACTAGTAGCAAAGGGTTATACCCAGGTTGAAGGGGTTGACTATGAGGAAACCTTTTCACCTGTTGCTATGGTAAAGTCCATCCGTATCCTACTTGCTATTGCCGCATATTATGAGTATGAGGTATGGCAAATGGATGTGAAGACAACCTTTTGGAATGGAAATCTTGAGGAAAACATCTACATGGACCAACCCAAAGGGTTCATTAAAACATGACAAGAGCAAAAGGTTTCCAGGCTTAAAAGCTAAATTTATGGGCTGAAACAAGCCTCTAGGTCCTGGAATATAAAATTTGATGAGGAAATCAAATCTTATGGCTTTGACCAGAATGATGATGAACCTTGTGTCTACAAGAAAATCATCAATAGTTCTGTCGCATTCCTAGTTCTATATGTGGATGATATCCTACTCATTGGGAATGATGTAGGATATCTTACTGACATTAAGAATTGGCTAGCTACGCAATTCCAAATGAATGATTTGGGTGATGCACAGTTTGTTCTTGGGATCCAGATTGTCCGGAACCGCAAGATTAAAACACTAGCCCTATCTCAAATATCTTACATAGACAAAGTGTTGTCAAGGTTTAAGATGCAAGACTCCAAAAAGGGCTTATTGTCTTTTAGACATGGAGTCCATTTGTCTAAGGAATTGTGTCCTAAGACACCTCAAGGAGTTGAGGATATGAGACAGATTCCTTATGCATCAGTTGTTGGGAGCCTGATGTACGTCATGTTGTGTACTAGGCTTGATATCTGTTTTGCAGTTGGAATGGTCAGTAGGTATCAATCCAATCCAGGACTTGAACAGTGGACAACGGTTAAAATAATCCTTAAGTATCTACGGAGAACAGGGAACTACATGCTTGTGTATGGGGCTAAGGATTTGATCCTTACAGGATACAAGGATTCTGACTTTCAGACTGATAAAGAATCTCGGAAATCTACATCAGGGTCAGTATTTACTCTTAACTGAGGAGTTGTAGTATGGCGAAGCGTCAATCAAGGATGCATCGTTGGTTCCACCATGGAGGCCGAATATGTAGCAGCTTGTGAAGCAGCTAAAGAGGCCATTTGGTTAAGGAAATTCATGCTAAATTTGGAAGTTGTTCAAAATATGACTTTGCCTGTCACGCTGTATTGCGATAACAGTGGTGCAGTAGCAAATTCGAGGGGACCCCGAAGTCACAAGAGAGGAAAGCACATTGAGCGGAAATATCATCTCATCCGGGAGATCGTGCATAGAGGAGACGTGATTGTCACGAAGATAGCCTCAGCGCACAACGTTGTTGATCCTTTTACAAAGGCTCTCACGGCTAAAGTATTTGAGAGTCACCTAGAAGGTCTAGGTTTACAAGTCTTCCCCAACTAGGGCAAATGGGAGTATTTTGTACAAAGGGTTTAAATATCCTAGTTTATTGTATTTACATTACTGTAATGTTTTAGTATTCCACAAGCTTTAGATCAAGTGGAAAATTGTTGGGATTTATGCCCTAAACTTGTGTAGTTTTGATCAATTAAATAAAGTGTTATTTGTTTTGATAAGATTATAGTCTTGCTTTTATAAATCCAATAAACTAAGCTCCAAGGTTATAACATTTATCTTGAAATCAATGTAGTGGACACTATTTGGGTTGAGTTCAAGAATATAACCTAAATGGTCTATGGTATAAGAATAAGGTTGGAAACCTCATTCTGGTAACACCATGGATGCGACCCACTTTATAATTAGTACAAATGAGGTAATCCAACTCATTCATGTAGTTGACATGCGAGTGGGGAATGCATGTATGAAGAGTTCATACAAGACTGGATCGCAAATTATTAGTCCAACCAGTGTAACAGCGTTAACAGGATAAGACTAGTAATTTATAGATGGTCATTTGTGACTCGACCTGAATCCTGAGCAAGTTAAGAACTCCTGCTTATAGGGGTTTGTCCTTAGACTAGTATGGGTGAGAGTAGCCTGTAGCCGACTCAATAAGCCTACCTTCTCAGTGACGTAACTCGTGAGGTAGTGGGAACTTAACTGTGCAAGATGGAATTCACTCATTCCTACACTAAGGAATTAGATAGGTTGTTCCCTTAATAACTGACTCTAGGTCTTGAACAACGGGGCCCCACCCTCTATGAGGGTATGAGTCTAAGGTTGTTCCCTTAGAGGATCAGTGGTACTTAAGGAGCAAAGAGGTAATCACAAGGGTAAAACGGTAATTTTACCCAGCTGTGATTACGAACAAACTGTGAAGGGTGGACTCATGGGTAATGACTATATCAGTGGACACAATATTATCTACAGTAAGGAGAGTGCAGCTACAAGTCTATAGTTGAGTGACTTGTAGTTAATGAATATTGATTAACTGGATCAAAGAGTTTGATCAGTTAATCTCACATCATTGGAGCTCATGAACTGTAGGTCCATTAGATCCCTCTGTTGTCTCAATATGGTAATATTGAGGGTATAAAGTTAGGAGTGAAATTGAAGTGTTCCATTTCATACATGAGGTGTTATATCAATTATATATGATATAATTGATATAATATATAGTTTTAATGTGAATTAGATTCATATATAAACTATATACTAAAGAGAAAATAAAGGAGGGGTAGGATGGTCATTTCCATCCCATTCCTCTATATATATGATTGCATGAGATGCAACTAGGTCAAGTCTTTTCTATGGTTTTACAAGCTCTCTTGTTGTGTTGTTGGAAGAGTTCCAAAACACACATATCTCTCAAAATACCTCACCTCCCATAAAGGGAACCCACCTTCCTCTCTCACCTAGAGAACAACGGAGAAGATCCGTGGTCGTGTCTTCGTACGTTGGAGTTTCCATTGTTGAGATTGTGATCGTGAGAGAGTGGAGCACTCGAAGAAAGGTTCTTCAAAGGTAATTTCTTGCTGTCCATTCTGATTTTATGCTTAATCTTGTTATGTATGTTCTTGAATTTATCATTGTAATTAAATCAAGAGCGCGCGATTCGCAATCGCTTCCGCTGCGGGGACTTCGATTCCCTTCAATTGGTATCCGAGCCCAATTGCGTTCTTGATTTATGTTCTGGATTTTTCAAGAACAAGGTGGGATTTACTGTTTTTGCATGAGATGTATGAACGGTTTTGTAAAATTAGATGTTTTCAATTTTGGCACTTAGATTTACAATTTCCATTGAATCATTAAATGTAAGGGCCCGGTGTTTTGAGAAAATTTAATTGTAAATCGAGTCTGTAAGTCCGTGTCGATCGAGGCAAAGCGGTTGCTGAGAAGATCGGAGCGAAAACAAGTAAGTTTTTGAGAAATTCGATTGCTGTCTGTGTGCAACGTTCCAACGCTGTTCATCGGCGTTGCAACGCTGCGCTTGCGGGAGAAGGCGGGCACAGGAGGCAGCGTTGCAACGCTGTGGCGTTGCGCAACGCCGGCGTAAGAAGGCGACAAGGAAGCGGCGCAACGCTCGACGAAGACGACAAGGAGCAAAGCGTTGCAGCCGCGCGTATACGTTTTTCACGCAAAGGAGCAACGGGCAGAAAATAAATTTTTTATTATACATTAATTATAAAAATATTTTATATATCTATTTAATATATTTAATTTTAGTTAATATAATTAGATTATATTAATTAAAATTATTTCTAGGGTGCCAAAATTTGTCTGATTTTTGCTATTTAAATTATGCAATTGTTGTGTAATTATTACCATGCATAATGTATGCTTTTATTTTAGAAATCCCACCTTAGGTTAAGTATTTTCATGCATCATTTATAATATAAGGAGTTATATTATATAGTTTGCATGATTAATTAATATAAGGTTGTTATATTAATTTATGGACAACATTGACATGCATTATATATCATGAGATGAATATATGAATGTCTTATTATTCATGTGATGAATGATATATAACATAGTATGTGATGAATGATCAAGCACTATAACATAGTATGCATGTCACCTAAGGTTAATTATTAGTTTTAAAGTGTTTAGAACTTGTAAATAATAGACCCTAGGTTATCTAGTTCTAATTAGATTAGAATTAGGAACCAAGTAATTTATAAACTATTATTAAAAGAGGAACTCTGTCTAAGGAAAGTTCTATCTAGGTCAGTATTTAAGTCGACGAAAACGGAACACCCTACCCGAAACTGACTTGGGAGTGAAATTTAATCAGAGAGTTTTATAAATTACAGTAGCGTCAGCGGGTTTATTAAGGGGTTAATAAACTAGAAATCCTAGGTTTAATATAAGGAGTTATATTAACAAACTTAGGATAAAATCAATATAAGAGTTATATTGATTATCGATATAAGAGTTATATTTATAGAGTTAGGAAATAGCATTAGCCGAGTTTTAGCCTAAGTAAGATTAACTTTAAAGTGATCAGTGGGAGAAAAAGTGTATGAGATACATATTTTTTCACCCACGCTACGGGAAGTTCACACCGTGAGTGGCCTCGTGGCGCAAACGGGAGCGTCTCCTTTCGGATGGTGTTTGTATGAGTCAATATCAAGGTGAATGGAGAGGGTACTTATAGTGAGTGGGAGCAGGTTTAGTGAAAACAAAACCTACGGTCTCTTTTGTCGGTTTACACCGTTAGACCATTATGGTCACCGCTAGTTTTGGCTGGACTGCATAATCCTTTCGGAGGGCTTGATCATAGGGGATCAAACACGTGAGACACCGAAAGGGATAACGATTTTCTTAGACTATTTTCCAATCTAGTCCTCCTTCATGGATTTTATTGGATCTAGACTCGGGATCTAAAGATGAAGAAGGTTACACTCACGGGGTACATAAGTTGTGTATGTATCCGCACAAAAAAATGGTAACTAAAACCTATAGGAATAAGAGTTATTCGGTATTAGGTTTTGGTCAAGAGTGTCTTGATCCAGAGGAGTAGTGTTTTTTATTACCCTTCGGTGTCATACATTTTAAACCTTTGGAGTATCATTGCAAATTATAAATGGCCTAGGAATCATTTGATAATTAACTAAAACATGATTGGATTAGAGTTATAGCAAGAAACTCATACAAGTTTGTTTGTAAAATTTTCAGCAAAATGTCTAACTCTATGATTTCCTTATTGGGTGCGAAAAAGTTAACCGGAGAGAACATAATGACTTGGAGGAATGGACTCAACATAATTTTTATTACACATGATCTTAAGTTCATTCTCAATGAGAATGAGGAGTGTCCTCAATTTCTGCTTCAAAAACGCATCTCAAGTCGTTGAGGATGCATATGATCACTGGATCGATGCCAACTAAAAGGCAAAAGCCTATATCCCGGCTAGCATACCTGATGTTTTAGCTAGGAGGCTGGAGGGAAAGGTCTCAGCTCGAGAGATCATGGATTTTGTGCTAAATTTGTCTAGACAACCGTCCAAACAAATTCGGCATGAAGCCCTAAAATTCGTTTATAACGCACGTATGAAGGAAGGAACATCGGTGAGAGAACATGTTCTCAACCTGATTGCCCACTTCAATATAGCGGATTTAAGCGGAACGGTCATAGATGAGAAATGTCAGATATTGTTGATCCTAGAATCTCTTAGAATAGTTTTTCTGCAATTAAAGTAGCAATGCAATGATGAACAACATAGAGTATGATCTGACTTCTCTGCTACATGAGCTGCAGAATTATCAGTTTCTTATGGATGATAAGAGACAACAAAATGGAGAGGCAAATTTGTTTGCCCATTCCAAAAGTTCTCAGGAGGATTCATCCTCTGGGACTAAGAACTGTAACCATGGTTCTGAACTTAAGAAGATACAGAAGAAGAGGAAAAGGAGCAGATAAAGAGCAATCGTCTGGCAAAGAAAATCTGTTATTTGATAACATGTAGCTTAAGGGTTTATTAGAAACTTTATTTCAATTTCTTGCCTTAGCGAACATTATACTTCTTTTTTTTTTCAATTGAATGAAGTGTTTATTTCATTTGAAAAGTATTGTACCATGTGTTGCTCTTCTTGAGAATTATTTGCAAATGGTTTAATTCAGTTAAAATAGTTTTAATAGTGAATTCTACAAAATTGCAAGTACACGAACTAATTTCTCCTAAATAAAATGCTCATCTTTGGCATCTAAGATTGGGTCACATTAATCTCAATAGGATTGAGAGATTTGTAAAGAGAGGACATCTAAATGAGTTAGAAGAAAAATTCTTTGCCAGTATGTGAATCCTGCCTAGAAGGCAAAATGACCAAAAGACCTTTTAGTGGAAAAGGTTATAGAGCCAAAGACCCTCTAGAGCTTATACATTCAGATCTTTGTGGTCCGATGAATGTTAAAGTCAGGGGAGGATATGAATATTTCATCTCTTTTATAGATGATTATTCTAGATTTGGGCATATTTACCTAATGCACCACAAGTCTGAAGCACTTGAAAAAGTTCAAGGAATTCAAGACTGAGGTTGAAAATCAATTAGGTAAAACTGTTAAAACACTTCGATCAAATCGAGGTGGAGAGTACATGGATTTAAAATTCCCGAACTATATGATAGAATATAGAATTAAATCCCAACTCTCAGCTCCCGGCACACCACAGCAAAACGGTGTATCGGAAAGGAGAAATAGAACCTTGTTGGACATGGTTCGATCAATGATGAGTTATGCTCATCTCCCTAGTTCCTTTTGTGGTTACGCAGTGGAGACTGCAATATACATTTTGAATAATGTGCCCTCCAAAAGTGTTTCTGAAACACCTTTTAAACTCTAGGAAGGATGTAAAGGTAGTTTATGTCACTTCAGAATATGGGATTCACGTTCAAAATTATGTCTATTCGTAGGATACCCAAAGGAAACAAGAGGTGGTTTATTCTATGATCCTAAGGAAGATAAAGTTTTTGTGTCAACAAATGACATTTTCTTGGAGGAGGACCACATAAGGGACCACAAACCAAAAAGTATAGTAGTGTTGAGTGAGTTAGACGGAACAATGGCAAAGGTTGCTAATAAGAACACTAGTACGTCAAGAAGAGTTGTTGATACTGGTTTGTCTAGTCAAGAAAGTCCATCTCAAGAGTTGAGTATGCCTTGACGTAGTGCGAGGGTTGTGATACAGCCTGGTCGTTACATGGGTTTAGCTGATATCCAAGTTGTTATACCAGATGACAACTGCGAGGATCCATTGACTTATAATCAAACAATGGTTGACAAAGACAAAGACAAATGGGTCATAGCCATGGACCAAGAAATGGAGTCGATGTACTTCAATTCTGTTTGGGATCTTGTAGATAAGCCTGATGGGGTAAAATCTATAGGTTGTAAGTGGATCTACAAGAGAAAATGTGGAGTAGATGGGAATGTGCAAACCTTTAAAGATAGACTAGTAGCAAAGGGTTATACCCAGGTTGAAGGGGTTGACTATGAGGAGACCTTTTCACCTGTTGCTATGGTAAAGTCTATCCGTATCCTTCTTGCCATTACCGCATATTATGACTATGAGGTATGACAAATGGATATCAAGACAGCCTTTTTGAATGACAATCTTGAGGAAAACATCTACATGGACCAACCCAAAGGGTTCATTGAACCAGGACAAAAGCAAAAGGTTTGCAGGCTTAAAAGGTCAATTTATGGACTGAAACAAGTCTCTAGGTCCTGAAATATAAGATTTGATCAGGCAATCAGATCCTATGGTTTTGACCAAAATGATGATGAACCTTGTGTCTACAAGAAAATCATCAATAGTTCTGTCGCATTCCTAATTCTCTATGTGGATGATATCCTACTCATTGGGAATGATGTAGGTTATCTTACTGACATCAAGGAATGGCTAGCTACGCAGTTCCAAATGAAAGATTTGGGTGATGCGCAGTTTGTTCTTGGGATCCAAATTGTCCGGAACCACAAGAATAAAACACTAGCCTTGTCTCAAGCATCTTACATAGACAAAGTGTTGTCAAGGTTTAAGATGCAAGATTCCAAAAAGGGTTTGTTGCCTTTTAGATTTGGATTCCATTTGTCTAAGGAACAGTGTCCTAAGACACCTCAAGGAGTTGAAGATATGAGACGGATTCCTTACGCATCAGCTGTTGGGAGCTTGATGTATGTCATGTTGTGTACTAGGCCCGACATTTGTTTTGCAGTTGGGATGGTCAGTAGGTATCAATCCAATCCAGGACTTGAACAGTGGACAACGGTTAAACTAATCCTTAAGTATCTACGGAGAACAGGGAACTACATGCTTGTGTATGGGGCTAAGGATTTGATCCTTACAGGATACAAGGATTCTGACTTTCAGACTGATAAAGATTCTCGGAAATCTACATCAGGGTCAGTATTTACTCTTAACGGAGGAGCTCTATTATGGCGAAGCGTCAATCAAGGATGCATCGTTGATTCCACCATGGAGGTCGAATATGTAGCAGCTTGTGAAGCAGCTAAAGAGGCCATTTGGTTAAGGAAATTCATGCTAAATTTGGAAGTTGTTCCAAATATGACTTTTGCTGTCACTTGTTTGTATTGCGATAATGGTGGTGCGATGGCAAATTCGAGGGGACCCCGAAGTCACAAGAGAGGAAAGCACATTGAGCGGAAATATTATCTCATCCGGGAGATCGTGCATAGAGGAGACGTGATTGTCACGAAGATAGCCTCAGCGCACAACGTTGTGATCCTTTTACAAAGGCTTTCACGGCTAAAGTATTTGAGAGTCACCTAGAAGGTCTAGGTTTACAAGTCTTCCCCAACTAGGGCAAGTGAGAGTATTTTGTACAAAAGGGTTTAAATGCCCTAGTTTTATTTTATTTACATTACTGTAATGTTTTGTACTCCACAAGCTTTAAGTCAAGTGGGAGATTGTTGGGATTTATGCCCTAAACTTGTGTAATTTTGATCAATTAAATAAAGTGTTATTTGTTTTGATAAGATTACAATCTTGCTTTTAATAAATCCAATAAACTAAGCTCCAAGGTTATAACATTTATCTTGAAATCAGTGTAGTGGACACTATTTGGGTTGAGTTCAAGAATATAACCTAAATGGTCTATGGTATAAGAATAAGGTTGGAAACCTCATTCTGGTAACACCATGGATGCGACCCACTTTGTAATTAGTACAAATGACGTCACCCAACTCATTCATGTAGTTGACATGCGAGTGGGGGCATCCTGTATGAAGAGTTCATACAAGACTGGATCGTAAATTATTAGTCTAACTAGTGAAACACCGTTAACAGAATAAGACTAGTAATTTATAAATGGTCATTAGTGACTCAACCTTAATCCTGAGCAAGTTAAGAACTCCTGCTTATAGGGGTTTGTCCTTAGACTAGTATGGGTGAGAGTGGCCTGTAGCCGACTCAATAAGCCTACCTTCTCAGGGACAGAACTTCGTAGGTAGCTGGGAACTTAACTGTGCAAGATGGAATTCACTCATTCCTACACTAAGGAATTAGATAGGTTGTTCCCTTAAGAACTGACTCCAGGTTTTGAACAACGGGGTCGCACTCTATTAGGGTATGAGTCTAAGGTAGGACTTTAGACTTGTTGTTCATTAGAGGATCAGTGGTGCTTAAGGAGCAATGTGGTAATCACAGGAGTAAAACGATAATTTGACCCAGCCGTGATTACGAACATCCTGTGAAGGGTCGACTCATAGGTAATGATTATATCAGTGGACACTATATAATCTATAGTGAGGAGAGTGCAGCTACAAGTCTATAGTGGAGTGACTTGTAGTTAATGAATATTGATTAACTGGATCAAAGAGTTTGATCAGTTAATCTCTCGAATCATTGGAGCTCATGAAGCGTAGGTCCATTAGGTCCCTCAGTTGGCTCAACATGGTAATATTGAGGGTATGAAGTTAGGAATGAAATTGAAGTGTTCAATTTCATATATGAGGTGTTATATCAATTATATATGATATAATTGATATAATATATGGTTTTAATGTGAATTAGATTCACATATAAACCATATAATAGTGTGAGAATGTAAGAGGGATAGGATGGTAATTTCCATCATATTTCCCTATATATATAGTTGCATGAGATGCAACTAAAAAAAAGTGAAATTCTATCTCTTTTAGAAACCCTAGAGAATTCTCCCACATAGAGTTGGAAAGAGTTCCAACTAGAATCTCACAAACATCTCATCTCACCTAAAGGGAACCCACCTTCCTCCCTCACCTAGAGAACAACGGAGAAGATCCGGTGGTAGTGTCGGTGATTGTGCGGGTTCGGGTCGCTGAGATCGTGAACATGGGAGAAGGAGCACTTGAAGAAAGAATTCTTCAAAGGTACAAATCTTGCTATCCATTTTATATTATATGCTTAATCTAGTTAAGTTTGTTCTTGAATGTAATCCATGTAATGAAATCAAGAACCCACAATTCACTATCGTTTCCGTTGCGGGATTCGATTCCCTTCAAGTAGAGCTTCACTTTGCCAATTGTTGCCGTAGAGAAAATCTCCCCGGATCCAACCCGTAGAGTCACCTCACCTCTCGCGCTGTGCTTTGCCAGAATCAATTCCACGAAAAAGAAGAACAAACGTGGTTAGTGGCGCCCGAATCCAACATCCATGCAGAGTCACTACTCTCCACTAAACATGTTTCAGTTACTAGTAAATCACATTTACCTTGATTCTTCCTCTTGACAAGGAACTTGGGACAGTTTCGCTTCCAGTGGTCGTCCCCATTGCAGTGGAAATACTTTTCCTTTCTTCATCTTCTTCTTCCCTTTCGGGCGAGAAGGAGCAACAGATTTGGTCCCAGAGGTCGAACCCCTGTGATATGATCTGTAGGCAACATTTTACTCAACTTCCGGTGTCTTGATCCTCATCAAGGACTGGATGTTCTGTAGCTCGTTTATAAGGATGGTTAGAGTGTAGCTTATCTTGTTCATAACAGCGTTGCTACGAAACTAAAGGAAACTCTTCGAAATAGTCTCCAAGATAAAGTTGACCTGACTCAACTCATCGATCAAAGCCCGTTCATCTCCAGAAAATTAAAGTGGGTCATCATGTCCAGAACATGTTCACGGACAGACGTCCCTTCTTTCATTCGGGCGTTGAAGACGTGTTTGAGTGAGTCATGCCTGACCTGAAAGGACTGTTGTCCATACATGTCCTGCAACGACTCCATGATCTCCTAAGCGGCGATCATCTACTTGTGCTTCCTTGCAAGACTTCAGATAAGCTGGCAATGATATAGACCTTGGCCTTTTCATTTGCCCTGATCCATCGATCGTATGCATCACGAACACTTCATGATGTAGTCGAGGTCGACAACTGAGTACACTCCTCAGTAAGCACGAACTGTTGGTCGTCGATTACAAGAATCGTGTTAATATTGTTCTTCCACGTTTGGAAGTTATCTCCCACTAACTTATCTGAAGCGAGTAAAGCTATTATCGAGCTAGACATTTTGCTGAAAAAATCAAATTAAAATTTTGTGTCAGTCTCGCAAAAAACTTTTTGAAATCCAATCAAGTTTTAGCAAAAATTAATCATATGATCCCTAGGTCATTTAAAATTTGCAATGATATCCTAAAGGTTTGGAATGACAGCCACCGAAGGGTGAACAAAAACACTCCTCCTCTAGGACGAGACTTTCTCGACCAGACCCTAATCCCAGAATAACTCTTATTCCATTAGGCATACAGTTACCATTATTTTGTCGAATTCATTAACACTTAACGAATCTCGTGAGTGTCACCCTCAATCTTTAAGTTTCCAAGTATTCGTCCAAACAATAGCCACCAAAGGGTGAACCACGAAGGAAAACCAAGAAGAAAACTGTATCCCTTTCGAGAATTCACGGTGTTCCGACTCCCATGATCAAGGCCCTCCGAAGGGATTGTCTGGTCCAAGCAAAAGAAGCAGACGGATCATAGGCGTCTCACAGTGTGAATCGAAAGAAGAGACCGTGGGTCTTGTTTTCATAGGTCCCACTCCCACTCACTATAAGTATTCTCTCCATCCACTATGATATTGATCCATACAAATACCATCCTAAGGGGGACGCTCCCATTTGCGCCACGAGGCCGAGTATGGATCTCACGGTGCGGACTTAACGGAGATTTGTGGTCGGAAAATTAAATGTATCTAATACACTTTATTTCCTCCCAGTCAGCACTTTATGTTAATCGGGATTGACCTAGATAAACCGGCTAAAATTTACCTAAGTCTACCAATATAACGCTTATATTGAGTGTAGCCTAAGTTTATAATCACATTATTAACTTAGGTCTATGTGAGTAAATTAATCAACATTTAATTAACGGCACTCACGAAAAATATAATCTAAGAATCTCCGGACCAAATTCACTCCCAGGTCGATTTCAAGGTAGGGGCGTTCCGCAAGCGTCAACTTAAATACCCAGCCTTAGACAAAACCTTCCTTAGATAGAGTTACTTATCAGTCACCATTCAAATATCATATTTTGATTTCCTAATTCTAATCTTATTAGAACTAGAAAACCTAGGTCTAATTATTCAAGTTCTAAACACTTTAAAACTAATAATTAACTTAGGCTGCATGCATTTCTATGTTATAGTGTTTGATCATTCATCACATGAATAACTATAGACTATAACAAAATTCATCACATGAAATTAAATGCATGAGCATACTTTAATCTAAAAATTATAACACTTATAATTAAATAAATTAAAACATGCATTTAATTATATTATAACACTTATAATATAACCTATCATGCAAACTATATATTATAACACTTATAATATAAAATGATGTATGAAATGTTTAACCTAAGGTGGGATGTTAAATCTATATGACATACACTATGCACGTAGAATTTAATTAAATTATACATCATATGCATAAAATAATTAAATAGCAAAATGGATCGGTTTTGGCACTTAAAGACATTTATTTAATTAATTAACACTAATATAACATTTATATTAATATTAATTAATAAAATAAATTTAATAAAATAAATTACATTTTACATTTAAAAGAAAATTAAATAAAAAAATTAAAACTGCCCACGAAGCTTCAATTTACTTCATGCCCCACGTCCTCGCGAACTGGCCGCTGGAACCGCCATCAATGCACGTAGCATTGCAACGCTGCAGTGCTCAACGTTGCGCCCCGCACGCTCCACGCCTCGGCGTTGCGACGCTACGCCTAGCGTTGCAACGCTGCTCTGCAGCAAAGCCTCCGCCTGCGACTGCAGCGTTGAGACGCCGATGAACTACGTCTCAACGCTGTCGACAGAACAGCAAGCTGCTCTTGCTGTTCTTCGTCGTTTCTCGCCCGTTTCCGCTCTGATTTCTTCCCAGCATCTCATGCCACGAACGACACGGACTTACATACTCGATTTACATTAAAAAATGTCCAAAACATGGGCCCTTACATTGATCGAATCAACTTTAATGTAAACCTAAAAACTAATGCCAAAACCGAAAATATCCTTATTGCAAACCACAATTTATCTCATAAATTAAAGTATCTACCCATCTAATTTTAAGAAAAAACAAATGCACAACAAGAAGCCCACCTGTCTCTGATACCAAATGAAGGGAATGAGAATCCCCGCGTAGCGGAAGATAATCAAATCGTCGTGGTATCATTGTGCAATTTGGTTTCTTACAATTAAACTATCTAATAGTATAGGTTAAACATGCTTGCTAGAAAGGAAAAACAACAAGTTAAAGTTACTTACTTGTTGAAGACGGTCTTCAAGCTTTCCTTATGTAGATCACGAACTCTTCGTGTACTCATTCTCAACGATCTCAATCTCCTCACATGAACAACGAACCCAACACCTCCACTTGGTTTCTCGGTTGTTCTACCTTAGGTAGAAGGAGGATGGTGGGATCCTTCTTTTGGTTAGGGAGGAGAGTTTGTGAGAGAGCTTTTGAGAGAGAAATTGCAATGCTTCTTTTGGTGAGAATTCCAAAAATGAGCAAATGACCTACCTCCCCTTGTTGCAAAAGGGGTTTGAATAATGGCGATAGGTGGAGTTGAAATCTCCACCTATTTACCATTTTACCACAACCATAGGTTATGCAAATCATATTTGCATAACAACATATAATAAGATATCTCATATCTCTTTTTACAAATCACATTTGTATTATTGTTGAATTTTAAATTTAATCACATTCAATTTAATTTCTCTCAATCCAATTTCTCAAAGTTAGCCCTAATTAAACAATTAGGCTAACCTATAGTTTATTATGAATCTCATTCACATTAAACTATATAATATATCATTCATATCTCATATAAATGACATAATTAACCTTTAGTGAACTTGAACACTTCAAATTCACACCAAAATTGTTAACCTTCTATTAATCCAGTTTGAGGCAACCGAGGGACCTTATGGACCTACAGTGACGAGCTCCAATGATCCGAGATTAACCTGTCAAACTCTTTGAACCGGTTAATCAACATTCATTAGCTACGGTAACACTCCACTAAAGCCCGTAGTTGCACTCCCGTCAGTGTAAGACAAGATGTACCCACTGATATAACCAATGCCCATGAGTCGACCCTTCACAGGTTGTTCGTAGACACTGCTGGGTCAAATTACCGTTTTACCCCTGTGTCTATTTCTTGCTCCTTAAGTCCCAACTGCTCCTCTAATGAACAACAACGTTGTAATGGTCCATCCATACACAACACCCCTTTTCGAGACAGTGAGAGGGTGGGCGCCCCGTTGTCCAAGCCTTGGAGACAGCACTTAAGGGAACAACACCTCTAGTTTCCCTAAAGGCGGGCATGAGTGACTTCCGTCTCGCATAGTTAAGTTCCAAGCTCCCTACTTGTTCCTGCCCCTGAGACGATAAGCATATTGGGCGAGTAACTGTGACCACCCTAGCCCGTACTAGTCAAAGGACAGACCCCTGCAGACAGGAGTCCGTAACACGCTCAGGATTCAGGTCGAGTCACTAATGGTCATCTAGGAAGTTATTAGTCCATACTTTTAACGGTGTTACATCAGTAGGTCTAATAATTTACAGTCCGGTCTTGTACAATCTCATTGTACAGGATGCCCCCACTCGCATGTCAACCACATGAACGCGTCAGATCAACTCGTTTGTATCTTAATACAAAGCAGGTTGTATCCACAACGTATCCAGGATTAGGTCTCCAACCCGATCTGTATACTGTAGACCGTTTGGGTCATTACACACCAATCAAGTTTTAGTTCTCTCATATATTCAATGACCCTGGAGCTTAGTTTATTGGACAAAGTTTGTAAGAATTGTGAGACACAAAATGATGAAATAAATAACTCTTATTAATTTCAAATGTTAATTTACAAACAGAACGAGATTAGGACAAACATCCCAACAGAGTGTTTGTCTCCTGTTTTGGTTGTGTTGATTTTTTGTGTAAAAGTCTAGATCTTAATTGTTGTGATTTGAAGTATGACTTTTCATAATTTTAATTATTTGCCATTGTATTATCCTTCTTAGGATCCTAGGTATATGAATCATGATTTCTCTGGATACAAAAGGTTTTGTCCTTACCATTCTGAATCTATGATTTATGAAAATTCTTTTGATGGTAATCATATAGGTACTTGGAACAAAAATTTCTCCTACCCCGACCAATCTATAGAAAACTCTTCTGTGGATTTATTAATGGAATATACTTTAGAGTTGAGAGTTAAGAATATGTGTCATGATGAATTAGAAAGGTGGGATAGGTTAGCAGCTAAAGTTGTAAAACTTGGGGCAACAATACATGAAAGGACTCATCATCTTAATCAATTGGCAGAATCCCTTAAGACCCTACATGAGCAAATTATTATCCTTGCAACTAAGGAAGGGCAACCTAGGAGGACTTATGCATTGACAGAGATCTGATCTCCTTGAGCAGCGGAAACGTGTTTGGAATCGTAATTGCTTGATTGTTTGGATAGAAATGCAAAAACTAGCACATTGACAAAACAAAATAAACATGCTTATCTAATCTAATTAGCCATGGATAAGTACATACAAACATACTTTGTTTAACTGTTAAACTAAAAGGGAAAAAGGATTACCTTTGTAGTTTTTCCTCAGCACAACAACTCCTTGCTCCTAGAGATTTCAACAACACAACAATAGTTCTCTGTTCTTTTCTTCCAACAGGACACCAACCATACAGAAAACCTCCTATCCTCTGAGATTCAACTTAGATCAAATCTTTTGTGGGAAGGATTCCAACAGTTGGAGGATTGGGAATTCTTTTGAGAGTGAGAGAGAGAGAATTTCTTCTTCAGAGAAATCAGTCGATTGCCTTGATCGATTAAATGAAGCTTGTCCCTTCTCTCCTGGAGAAGAACACTTCAATGGGTAACTCCCCACTCCCTATCGAGGGGGAGTTGGGGAGAGTGGGAACGTGCCCTCCTGACACGTTCCCAATTAATATTATAATCAATCAATTAATTAAATCTTATTTAATTCAAATATAATTTTAATTAATTGATTATATCACATTTAATCATTTTACCCTTTATCCTATAGTTTAATGTACATCACATGCACATTAAGATTTAACCTATAGTTTGCAAATATGAATCACATTCACATTTGAATTTAATATTTGAACTCTTTTAAATATTTAATTCTATCATTTAATTTAGTATGGATCATATCCACATTAAATTTATAATATATAGTTACAAAACTATATATTATATCGTATTAATATACATTAAGTTTATTCCCTTATGAATTTGAACATTTCAAATTCAAATGATCTAAGAACCCTTTACGAGCTAGAAGGTGGACCTAATGGACCTACAGATCAGAAGCTCCAACGATACGAGACTGCTCGATTAATCTCATTAACCTCCCAATCAACATTCGTTAACTGCAGGAACACTCCACTAAAGTCCCGTAGCTGAACTCTTCTAACTACAGATATATTTCTGTGTCCACGGATAATGACCAATAACAACAAGTCAATCCTTCACGAATGTTCGTAACACCAGCTGGGTCAAATTATTGTTTTACCCCTAGGTTACATCCTGTGCCTTAAGTACCAGTGCTCCTCTAATGAACAATTTGTTTGTTGTCCTACCAACAAACAAGAGTCCCTCTCGGGCCAATGAGAGGGTCGGGCCTTTTGTTCAAGTCCCGGAGACACCATTTAAGGGAACTTTCCTCTACTTACCCTAGTAGGAGGGAATGAGTGAATTCCATCTTGCTAAGTTAAGTTCCCAGTCGCTCACTCGGTCTTGTCTCCAAGAAGGTAGGCATATTGAGTCGGTGAATCTGACCACTCTAACCCATACTAGTCAAAGGACAATCCCTCGCGAACAGGAGTTCGTAACTTGCTCAGGATTCAGATCAAGTTGCCTAGGTCATCCTAGTGAAATAGAAACCTAACTAGTCAACGGAGTTTCAGCTAGAGGTTAATATTTCGTGGTCCGGTCTTATGTAATCTCATTACATAGGATATCCCCACTCACATGTCATCTACACGAATACGTTAGGATCACAGTGTTTGTATCAAATACAAAGTGGGTCACATCCATAGTTTTACCAGGGTAAGGTACCCAAACCTTATCCCCTAACTATAGACCCTTTAGGTTGTATCTCGAACCGAGATCATTTATATGTACACTACATTCAGTTAAAGACACATTTAACAGCCTTGGATGTTTAGTTTATTGGATTTAGGGTTTAAATAAAGGCAAACTCGTAAATAAGGAACAATAACGTTTTATTGAAATAATAACACTTTATTACAGTAATTAGAACATAATTATAAACTACGAGTTTTAGGGCACAAACCCCAACAAACTCCCACTTGAACTAAAACTCTAGTGGGGTACATCATAATCTAAAACAGTGGTTACAGAGATAAGAAAATACAATAAACTAGGGCATCCATATACCCCATTACATATCTCCCACTTGCCCTAGATTAGCCGATGTACTCGTCTCGTAGGCCTAGACTCTCCAAATGACCCTCGAACACTTTAGTCGTGAGAGTCTTTGTAAATGGATCAACAATATTGTGCTATGAAGCAATCTTCGTGATTGTCATATCTCCTCGTTGCACTATTTCTCGTATCAGGTGATACTTCCTCTCGATGTGCTTGCCTCGCTTATGGCTGCGAGGTTCCTTCGAATTGGCTACCGCACCACTGTTGTCACAGTATAAGGTGATAAGAAATTCCATATTTGGAACGACTTCCAAATCAGTAAGGAATTTCCTTAGGCAAACAGCCTCCTTAGTTGCTTCATAAGCAGCGACATACTTAGCCTCCATCGTGGAGTCAGCGATGCATCCTTGCTTGATGCTTCGCCATACTATAGCTCCCCCGTTAAGGGTGAAAACTAATCCCGATGTGGATTTCCGAGAATCCTTATCGGTCTGAAAATCAGAATCAATGTATCTAGTAAGGATCAAATCCTTAGTCCCATACACAAGCGTATAAACCCTCGTTCTCCTAAGATACTTGAGGATATTTTTAACTGTTGTCTAGTGGTCTAACCGTTGATTGGATTGGTACCTACTGACTACTCCCACTACATAACAAATATCTGGCCTCGTGCACAACATAGCATACATTAAGCTACCTACTGCAGAGGCATAGGGAATACGTCTCATATCCTCAACTTCTTGAGGTGTCTTATGACACTGTTCCTTAGATAGATGAACTCCATGCCTGAAGGGAAACAATCCCCTCTTGGACTTCTTAATCGAATATCGGGACAATATTTTATCGATATAAGACGCTTGAGACAAGACTAGCGTTTTGTTCTTGCGATTCCTAAAGATCTGAATCCCAAGAACATATTTCGCCTCTCCCAAATCTTTCATTTTGAATTGGGTCGCCAGCCAATTCTTTATGTCAGTAAGGTATCCTACATCATTCCCAGTGAGTAGGATATCATCCACATAATGTACTAAGAAAGCTACTTTGTCGTTGATGATCCTCTTGTAAACACAAGGCTCATCAACGTTTTGGTCAAAGCCATAAGACATGATCGCAGTATCAAATCTTATATTCCAGGATCTGGATGCTTGTTTCAACCCATAAAAGGATTGTTTGAGCTTACAAACTTTTTGCTCCTGACCTTTGGTTATGAACCCTTCGGGCTGAGACATATAGATGCTCTCGTCAAGATTACCATTCAAAAAGGCAGTCTTGACGTCCATTTGCCAAATTTCATAATTATAAAACGCGACTATGGACAAGAGTATCCTTATAGAGTTCAGCATAGCAACAGAGGAAAAAGTTTCTTCATAATCAACTCCTTCCCTTTGGGTAAAACCCTTTGCTACAAGTCTAGCCTTAAAGGTCTGTACCTTTCCGGCTGTTGGGATTTTTGTCCTAATCTCGTGTTTGTAACATATTGTTTGAAATTAATAAGAGTTATTCATTTCATCACTTTGTGTCTCGCAATATTTATAAACTTTTCCAATAAACTAAGCTCTAGGGTCATTGAATTTATGAGAGAACTAGAGCTTGAACGGTGTGTAGTGGACACACAGGGAAGATCACGTTCGAGTTAATGACCCGAACGGTCTACAGTATATGGATAGGGTTGGAGACCTAATCCTGGATACACTGTGGATGCGGCCCGCTTTGTAGTAGATACAAACGAGGTGATCTGACTCGTTCATGTGGTTGACATGCGAGTGGGGGCATCCTGTGCAATGAGATTGTACAAGACTGCACCGTGATTTATTAGACTCACCGATGTAACACCATTGTGAAGAAGGACTAATAACTTCGTAGAGGACCATTAGTGACTCGACCTGAATCCTGAGCGTGTTACGGACTCCTGTCTGCGAGGGTCTGTTCTTTGACTAGTACGAATGAGGGTGGTCATAGTTACTCGCCCAATATGCCTATCTTCTCAGGGACAGAACCTAGTAGGGAGTCGGGAACTTAACTACGCGAGACGGAATGCACTGCTCCCGCCTTTAGGAAAACTAGAGGGTTGTTCCCTTGAGTCTTTGTCTTGGGGCTTGGACAACGGGCGCCCACCTTCTCACCGACCGAGAAGGGTGTTGTGTATGGTTGGACCATCACAATATGTTGTTCATTAGAGGAGCAAGTGGGGACTTAGGAACAAGAGGTAGACACATGGGTAAACGGTAATTTTACCCGGTAGTGTCACGAACAACCCGTGAAGGGTCGACTCATGGGAATTGGTAATATCAGTGGACACGTAATATTCTGCACCGACGGGAGTGCAGCTACGGGCTATAGTGGAGTGTTACCGTAGCTAATGAATGTTGGTTAACCGGGTCAAAGAGTTTGGCGAGTTAATCTCGGATCATTGGAGTCCGTCCATCGTAGGTCCATTAGGTCCTCGGTTGGCTCCACACAGGTTAAAAGAAGGGTAAATATTTTGGTATGAAATTGAAGTGTTCAAATTCACTTTGTAAGGGCATTTATGTGATTTATATGAGATATGAATGATATAATATATAGTTTAATGTGAATGAGATTCATAATAAACTATAGGTTAGCCTAATTGTTGAATTAGGGCTAATTGGAGAAATTAAATGAGAGAAATTAAATTGGATGTGATTCAATTTAATTAATCCACAATTATTGCAAATGAGATTTGCAATATGAGATATGAGATATCTTATATTATGTGGTTATGCAAATGAGATTTGCATAACCTATGGTTGTGATAAAGTGGTAATAATGAGGAGATGTTAACTTCCTCATACCAGTATTTAAACCCTTTGCAAGAAGGGATTGGAAAGGCTTCTTCTCATTTTTTGTTTTTCACCAAAGAGAAGAAAAGAGAATTCTCTCTACTCTCTCATTTCTCCTCCCTCACCAAAACTCAAAACAAGTTCCCACCAACTTCCCTTCTCCAAAAGAGAACAACCGAGAAGATCATTTGGTGGTGTTCGAGATCGATTTGTGGGAAGATTCCGTTGAGATCGAGTAGCATGAAGAGTTCGTGACCCGAGGAAGAAATTGTTGAGTTTGTCTATAACAAGTAAGTAAAAACTCTATTTGTTGTAAATTTCTTCTTCTTCAAGCATGTTTAGCCTAGATCTAAGTGTTAGATCAATTTTAATAAACACAAGTTGCATAGTGATACCTTGACGATTCAATCGTCTTCCGCTGCGCGGGATTCTCATTCCCTTCCCCGGCTGCATCTCTCTTTCTCTTATAGATCCATTTACACCCTATGGGTTTAACTCTCTTCAGGTTGGTCTACAAGTTCCCATATTGAATTGAAGTCTATTGACTCCATTTAAGGGTCCATGACTTTGATCCATTGGTCTTTGTCTACGTCATTCATTACCTTTTTATAAGACAATGGATCTTCTACGCCGTCATCAGGTATGACGACTTGAGTTTCAGCTAAACCCAAGTATCGGTCAGGTTGGTAAACAACCCTCCCACTGCGTCGAGGCATTCCCAACGGTTGAGAAGGACGAGACTGACTTGAGGTGATGGCTCCTCCATCAACTCTTGATGAAGGTCCAGCTTGATCAACAACTCTTGTTGGTTCATCTGTAGCTTCATTTAGCACTAATTTACTACGCGGTTTGTGGTTCCTCATGTGATCTTCCTCCAAGAACGTGGTGTTTGTCGATACAATCACCTTGTTTTCTCGTGGGTCATAGAAAAGACCACCTCTCGTTTCTTTGGGATAGCCAACAAATTGGAACAATCCTTAACGAAGTTCCAGTTTCTTTAGGTTTGTCACTAGCACGTGTGCCGGACAACCCCAAATCCTGAAGTGTTGTAAACTAGGTTTACGCCCCTTCCACAATTCAAAAGGTGTTTCTGAAACACTCTTTGATGGAGCTGTGTTCAAGATTTCAACTGCAGTCTCAACTGCATATCCCCAAGACGAGGCATGTAATTGAGCATAACTCATCATAGAACGAACCATGTCCAACAAGGTTCTATTTCTCCTTTTTGACACACCATTTTGCTGTGGTGTATTAGGTGCTGAGAGTTGAAATTTAATTTCATGTTCTATCATATAGTCCTGGAATCTAAAAACCATATACTTTCCACCTCGATCGGATCGAAGTGTTTTAATGGTTTTCCCTAATGCATTCTCTACTTCAACCTTATACTCTTTGAACTTTTCAAGAGCCTCAGACTTGTGATGCATTAGGTAAAGATAACCATACCTCGAATAATCATCTATGAAGGAGATGAAATATTTGTACCCACCTCGAGCTTTAACATTCACCGGACCACAAAGATCCGAATGTACAAGTTCTAAGGGCTCTATGGCTCTGTAACATTTTCCAGTAAAAGGTCGCTTGGTCATTTTACCTTCCAAGCAAGATTCGCAAGGAGTTAAAGAATCATCTTCTAAGTTATTTAGAAGTCCATTCTTAGATAATCTCTCAATCCGGTTGAGATTTATATGACCAAGTCTAAGATGCCATAGATAGGTTTTATTTTGAGAAATTATTTGCCTTTTACTTTGAGTGTTAGCAGTTTTAAACATCTCATGATTCAAAATTGCTTTAGTTCTATTCGTTTTAAGTACATACAATCCGTTTTTCAATTTAGCAGAACAAATGTTGACACCCTCTTTTAAAATGAATGCTTCATTTAATGAAAAGGAAATACAATATCCAAGTTCTATTAAACAAGAGATAGAAATTAAGTTCCTCTTAATCTTAGGAACTATATACAGATGTTTTAATAAAATAAATCTATCTCTGAAAAAAAGTTTGGCATCTCCCACTGCACGAGTTTAGACGACGTCTCCCGTTCCGACCCTGAGCGTCATCTCACCCTCTTCGAGCTCCTTGAAGGAACTAGTTTCTTGAAACGAAGAGCAAACGTGATTAGTGGCTTCTGAATCAAGTATCTAGGTAAAATCATCATTTTCCACTAAACAAGTTTCAAGAATAAGTAAATCTAATTTACCTTTCTTCTGTTTGAGCTCAGCAAGGTATTTTGGGCAGTTTCGCTTAGTGCCCATCCACGTTGCAGTGGAAACACTTTTCTTTGTCTACAACCTTGGGTTTTTCCTTGCCTTTGTCAGTAGCAGGTGCCTTCCCTTTCCCTCCTATCTTCTTCTTTTGGGTCTTCTTAAGCCCAGAAGATGAACCACAGGACATAGTCCCATAGGATGAACCCTTATGGAACCTTCTAGAATGGGCAAACAGATTTGCCTCTCCATCAGCTTGTCCCTTATTCTTCATAAGAGACTAGAAAGTTTGTAGTTCATTAAGGAGAGTAGTTAGGTTACTCTATCTTGTTCATCACCGCATTGCTGCGGAATTGCAGGAAAATCTTCGAAGAGATTCCAGGATGAACGAGACCTGACTTTGCTCGTCAAAGACCGCTCCGTTCATCTCAACCACGTTGAAGTGGACCATCAGATCGAGAACGTGTTCTCTCACCGATGACCCCTCTTTCATACGGAAGTTATAAACGTATTTGAGGGATTCGTGCCGAAGCTGTCCAGACAGTTGTCCAAACATATCCTGCAACGAACTCATTCACGAGCTGAGACGATGCCCTCGTGCTTTTTGGCCATAACTTCATAAACACTAGCCAAAATGTAGAACTTGGCCTTATCATTGGCCTTGATCCAGCGGTCGTACGCCTCCTTAACAGATTGAGGAGCGTTTCGAGTAGGAACCTGAGGACATTCCTCAATCAGTACAAATCGTAGGTCGTCAACAACAAGAATCGTATTCAGGTTGGACTTCCACGTAGTAAAATTCTCACCAGTTAAACGATCGCTTTTTAATAAGGCTATAATCGAGGACGACATGCTGAAAATCCAAAATAGTTCTAATTAGTTATGCCTTTTAACCCATCATAAAACCAATCATATTTAGAAAAAATATTAAAGAACCCTAGTGTTTAAACAAAACCTAGTGTTTAAATTAAACCTTTAATTTTACAACGATATTTCAAGGGTTTAGAACAAAAGCCTCAAAGTCAAGCGATCGAGTCATTCCTCCCCTGAATTGAGACTTTCTCATCCAATTCTCACTACCAGAACATCTCATGTCCAAATGGTCTTTAGCTAACGTTTGTTTGGTCAAGGACTTGTTAACTAGCTTAACTCATCCCGTAAATGTGACCCTACCATTTTCAGATTCAATAGGTCCGAGCCAACAGGCTACTATTAAGAAAGACAACTGTTGACAAATTACCTAAGAGACCCTATCCATTTTTGGAGTTCGTCGTGTTCCGATCCCTATGGTCAGGCTGTAGGGTTTGGTTGTTCCAAGACAACCTAGCAAGCGGACTATAGAAATCTCACGGTGCGACCTAATGGAGGAGACCGTAGGATACGCTGACACATGTCCTGCTCCCATTTACTATGGATACTTCCCTCATTCACCTTGGTATTGAACCATGCAAACAATTACCGTGGGGGGACGCCCTATTGACGCTACGTAGCCGAGCATGGAACTCACAGTGTGAACTCTTGAGGACGTGAGATTAAACTTGATGCAAACATCTCGTTTTCTTCCACTGAAGCTCCTAAGATTAGGGTATAGGTTTAACTTAGTCGGATTCTGGCTAAAAGAATCTATCTAAGTCTATGCCTATTATGACTATTATAACTAGGTCTTTTAACCTTATGTCTAGGTGAATAAACATTTTAATTACCTAGATATAAAATAGAACTAAGGTTAATTAAACTCAAGCTCTGGATCAGTTCCCAGGTAGGAGGTGTTCCGTCAACCGTCAGCTTAAGTACCCCCAACCTTAGATAGAACTTCACCAGTAGAGTTCCCTTATAACCAAAGTCCTAATGGCCTACTATATTTTAAACTATTTAAAATACTATGTAAGACTAATTTCTAATCCTATTAGAAATTAAAACTCAGGTCTAAATTAATTTTGAACAATTTAAAACTAATTTAAATTTTAACCCAAGTTCCTATGTTTGCATGCATTTCTTTATTATAGGTTATGGTTTCTAAAACCCCTTTAATTTATAACTTTTATAAATTTAACAATTAACCTATGACAAAGGAACTATATTATAAAACCAATGTTGGAATTATAAAAAAAATATTCAACTAATTGAATAATTAAATTACTTAAAATAAAATAACATTTATTTTAAACTAATTATAACAATATTCAACTAATTGAATAAGTAATTACATGCTCCATGTAATTTATTTTCCATATAATCTAATTATAACAATTATAATTAATTACTCGTGAAAAAATAAATTAATCATGCATTTAAACCATATTTATATAACATTTATACAAATAAAAAAATGCATGAACATGCTTATCCTAAGGTGGAAAAAAATCTAAATGACATTCGTAAAGACATATAGGCAGAAACAGGAATAATTTGGCCCCTAAAGTGCAAAATAATAAAATTACTCTAACTTTATTACACAAATCGATCCAAAACACCTTGAACCGAGCTTGAACTGCTCGAACCGGACCGAAAAATAACCCAAATCGCTGAATGCGGCTCTTTGGCTGGAATGCCATCACGGCGTTAACAGCAACGCGCGCCGTCTGCGCGCACCTTCTATCGGGGTGGCGTTGCAACGGCGAGGCGGCGTTGCAACGCCACGACCCCGGAGCTCCCGAGTCGATAGGAGTCTCGGCGCCCGACGCCGTTCCTCCAAGCGTTAACGGTAATGAACGGCGTTGCAACGATGCTAGCCGCATTGCAACATCGCTTCTTCGGCGGCGACTTTCCTCTTCGAACACAGCAGCTTCAATCTTCAAATTCTCCTTCGATTCTTAACCGAATTGCATGAAACTTGTCCTGAACGACTCTTAACTCGAATACAGTGTCGATAAAGCACTTAATTGCCCAAAACAGAGGGCCTTTACATACAAATTGATCAAATCAAAAAGAGTAACCTATGGTCAAATACTCATAAACTAGTTTTACAAAGAAACCAAATGCAAATCCCACCTAATCATTGCAATTTTGCTTCAACCAAATCAAAACAAACATTGCTCTGATACCAATTGATGAAGATCTGATCTCCTTGAGCAGCGGAAACGTGTTTGGAATCGTAATTGCTTGATTGTTTTGGTTAGAAATGCAAAAACCAGTACATTGACAAAACATAATAAACATGCTTATCTAATCTAATTAGCCATGGATAAGTACATACAAACATACTTTGTTTAACTGTTAAACTAAAAGGGAAAAGGGATTACCTTTGTAGTTTTTCCTCAGCACAGCAACTCCTTGCTCCTAGAGATTTCAGCAACACAATAACAATTCTCAGTTCTTTTCTTCCAACAGGACACCAACCATACAGAAAACCTCCTATCCTCTAAGATTTAACTTAGATCAAATCCTTTGTGGGAACGATTCTAACAGTTGGAAGATTGAGAATTCTTTTGAGAGTGAGAGAGAGAGAATTTCTTCTTTAGAGAAATCAGTCGATTGCCTTGTTCGATTAAATGAAGCTTGCCCCTTCTCTCCAGGAGAAGGACACTTCAATGGGTAACTCCCCACTCCCTATCAAGGGGGAGTTTAGGAGAGTGGGAACGTGTCCTCCTGACACGTTCCTAATTAATATTATAATAATTAATTAATTAATTAATTAATCAATAAATTAAATCTTATTTAATTCAAATATAATATTAATTAAATGATTAAATCACATCTAATCATTTTACCCTTTATCCTATAGTTTAATGTACATCACATGCACATTAAGATTTAACCTATAGTTTTCAAATATGAATCACATTCACATTTGAATTTAATATTTGAACTCTTTCAAATATTTAATTCTCTCATGTAATTTAGTATGGATCATATCCACATTAAATTTATAATATATAGTTCCAAAACTATATATTATATCGTATTAATATACATTAAGTTTATTCCCTTATGAATTTGAACATTTCAAATTCAAATGATCTAAGAACCCTTTACGAGCTAGAAGGTGGACCTAATGGACCTACAAATCAAAAGCTCCAATGATACGAGATTATATCTTGTGCCTTAAGTACCAGTGCTCCTCTAATGAACAATTTGTTTGTGGTCCTACCAACAAACAGATTCCCTCTCGGGCTAATGAGAGGGTCGGGCCCTTTGTGCAAGTCCCGGAGACACCACTTAAGGGAACATTCCTCTACTTGTCCTAGTAGGCGGGAAGAAGTGAATTCCTCTTGCTAAGTTAAGTTCCCAGCCGCTCACTCGATCTTGTCCCCAAGAAGGTAGGGATATTGAGTCGGCGAATCTGGCCACTCTCACCCATACTAGTCAAAGGACAATCCCTCGCGAACAGGAGTTCGTAACCTGCTCAGGATTGAGATCAAGTTGCCTAGGTCATCCTAGTGAAATAGAAACCTAACTAGTCAATGGAGTTACAGCTAGAGGTTACTATTTCGTGGTCCTGCCTTATGTAATCTCATTACATAGGATATCCCCACTCACATGTCATCTACACGAACACGTTAGGATCATAGTGTTTGTATCAAATACAAAGTGGGCCACATCCATAGTTTTACCAGGGTAAGGTACCCAAACCTTATCCCCAACAATAGACCCTTTAGGTTGTATCTCAAACCGAGATCCTTTATATGTACACTACATTCAGTTAAAGACACATTTAACAACCTTGGATGTTTAGTTTATTGGATTTAGGTGTAAATAAAGGCAAACTCATAGATAACGAAGAATAACTCTATTGAAATAATAACACTTTATTACAGTAATTAGAACATAATTACAAACTACGAGTTTTAGGGCACAAACCCCAACATGCATATGATAGTGAAGATGATTTGGAGGAGATTGAAACACACCAAAAAAAGGTTTGTGATGTATAGAATGGTAATGCAATCACTTTCATAGAAGAAATTTAGGTGATAGAGTTCGAGGCTGAAAAGCCTCCCCTCCTTTTATCTCCAAAAGTTTCTTTTAATCTTGATAACCATTTTTTCTATACTCACGAGTCTTGTTTTAAATTTTGTTATTTTATTCCATTAAAGAAAAATAACAAAAATATTTATCAAACAGGTGCCCAAGAAAAACAAGAGAGCCTTTTAGACTTAGAAGACTATATTGACTCAAGCAAGAAGAGCCCGGAGAAATACGTTAAAGAAAGCGCTTCTTGGGAGGCAACCCAAGCTTTACATTTCATTTATTTATGTTTTCTGTTTTTAGTTTATTTTGTTTGTTTGTTTAGTTCTTAGTTTGCCTTGTTTTGTTTGGTTATCATTGGTGCCACTCCTCGTGAAATCCATGATCCCGTTCTGCAGTACTTTACCTCACGTGACTTGGTCATCCAAGGAAGAAAAACGAAGATCTCCAGTACTCAGGACAATATTGTTCACTCTTATCCTTCTTACTTTCTTTGAGCTTATTTTACAAACATTTGGGACAATGTTTAGTTTAAGTTTGGGGGTGGGATGTGTTGTTTATCTTTTGTGACTCTCCTGAGTATGTGTTGAAATGTCGATTGATCTTATGCATATGTATGATAAGGATGACTTTTAATTGAAAATTTTGTGATTCTGCTGAAACTTGAAAGCATGATATGAATCTAAGTTAATTTAAAAAATTTCTTGAGTTTTTCCTCCAATATTGTGCACATAGCCTGTGTTCCTCTAGTTTTGAATGGTTAGAACAAAGTTATCAGGTTTATAAGTTTGATGTCACATCGATAGGAGTAAGGACTGATTTGAGAGTTAAACTGCATGATAGGATGAATGAAAATATGATTTATATGATCTGAAAGGTTGTGCTTAAAGAAAAAAAATATATATCTTGGTTATTAGTGTTATTGAATTGTGCTTAAAAGAGTCCAGGACAAAAAGAGCTACCTTCACTGTGATCAGTTAGGCCACTCATTGAGCGAGTGCTCTGGGTAGGGTCCCTACAGTGGATGTGTGAAAGCTAGTGTCCTTGCATATACAAAAAAGGAAGAAAAGTGTGTTGGAAAAATCATAAAAGTATTGAAAATAGTTTTTTTGTTTCTTGATTGTGGGGAGACTTAAAGATTAGGACTTATGGCCAGTGTAGGGGGAATTTGAATGGAGAACTTGATAACCGGGCTAGTGTTTGCTTTAAAGGGGTGTATGAATTTATCAATAAAACACTCCTAAACTATGCAAGTATACACAATCTAAACAGCCAGTGATAAGTATATTTAATCGTCTCCTTAGGGATTAGTTATGGGATTTTACAAGGTTGAGTTGAATTTAATGAGTAAGGGATAACCAACATAAACAAAATGAGTAATGAGTTCATAAATTAAAAGTAACAACTAAAAGGGTAAGGCAATGCATAAGTGGATTAACAAAAATAAGGCAACAACAAAAACTAGCTTAACCAAAGCAGTAAAAAGGGGATTGGATTAGGGATGAAATTATACTTCATCAATCTTAATGCTAGAGCTCAAAACTGCACCAGAACCCAAAACAGTTTAATTCACGTAATCTTCCCAGATTTTCTTGCGATTAGGCACTTAATTCTCATCAAACACCTCAGTTTTAGCTCCTAACTGTAAACACTAGGTGAGTGACTATTCCTAGACTCCTCAATTACCTGAGAGAAGTAAATCTCTTAATTAGAACTAGTGTTATGCCTTGAAATCGGTTTACTCTTCCCTTTCCCAAGTTGAAATAAACAATGTTAAGATGAGATGCCAAACAAATCTTAGCGAAGCAGTAAAATCATAAGGCATAAGAGTGAGAATTGCAGTAAAATACTCATTCATTAAGTTTGTATCCACATAAAATCCCTAATCCGCACCCCAAGGGTGATTAGTTCATGATGATAAGAAAAGACAATAATAAAACAATAAACATAACTCTAAACCTGCTTAAAAACCTAAACATGCTTAAAAACCTAGTTACAATATAAAAAGAGTTCAAGAGTAAGGAAAAAGAAGAAAATCCCAAATGGGAGAATCTTCTAGGGCTCTTTTCAGCTGTTCCAGCTTCTTTCCAGAAGTAGAACACCTTCCCAAATAGGTTTTTCTGCTCCTTCTCTATTTCTCGACCCTAATGTTGATTGATCATCTTCCTTCTGCTCTTCTCCCTTCTAAAAACGGCTAAGAAAGCCTTTATATCACACCCTTATGGAAATGAGGGTGGAATAGATAGGAAAAATGGTCTGGCGACTTCCCATTGGTTTTCAGTGGCTGATGTGGCGGTTTTTGTCCAACTCAATTAATGAGATCTCTCCCACGTGCGTATTCGGCGAACTGGAATCAACAAAATTGCTCCAGCAAACTTGATTCCTCAGCAGTTGCACAACTACAACAACTCAAAGCAGACTTTCACACTTAATAAAATCCATATTTCCAAAAGCTCCTGTAAACATGGCCAAAATGAAAAAAATCATCAATGAAAACCACTTTAATGGCCTTAATGTACTTCAAAACTTCTTTGTAAATAATTAACACACAAAAGTACCTTCTCAATGGGTTTCTAGAGTTAAAATAGTCAAGAAAACTCAAAATACCAAGAAATGATCACAATAAAAGCTCAATCTTAGCTCTCATTCTAAGAGATAACAAACCCCAAATTTAAATCATTACTCGTCCCTGAGTAATGCTTAAACACTCTAATCCCACCAAGAAGCAACAACCAACACTATGCTCAAGAAAGAATGATTAAGCAGTCAAACAATAAAAATAGTTACTGATATAGCAGTCCCATTTCTTTTTCTTGCAGAAGCTCATCAAAGTTTAACCTTCACAAGATTTGTCATAACCAATTTTTTTCATTCAAAACAAAAGTAGCAAGCTTTAGAAAACAACCCCACAACTCGAATTCACTATGCATCCCTTAAACTGAAAAAAAAAAAAGAATGAATTCTACTGCCTTTAGTTTTTCTTTCAACAAAGCACTTTTTTTTCTTTTTTTTTTTTACAGCAACAAGAGTTATCACTCCTAAGAATCCCACAAGGCTATCCTCATGCTTATATAGGCAAACATTCATTCTTTTAGGTTTCTCAAAGCCACTTAACCTTGCATAAGCTTCTCCTTAGTTCTCAAAATGGCCACATTGGTAATGCAACTCACCTAAGCAACGAGAAACTATAAATACTAGGCTCTAACCTTCCTCTTCTTTTCTTTACTCTCATTTTTTTTAGAACTTATTTCACTAAAAAAGATAGAGAGAACCCTTTTTGTAAACAGAACCTTCGATTTAAGCACCAACATTTGTGATGAAGGCTACCTAACAACGAGTCCTGATACTAAATTGGGTTGCCAAGGCATATTCATATCCCTTTATTGTTGTTCAATTCAAAGATAAACATGGGTGTCATGTCCAACTCTAATTTAATAGGCAATTTGGGTAGAGGAATAACTCTCAAACTTCACTTTCTTTTTTTTTTTTTTTTTTTTTAACGAGGCATGAATCCTACAGAGAAGAGGAATGCTCCTAGGAGTGATATCTTTTATTACTAGGGTGCCATACCCCCAAACTTAAATTGCTCATTGTCCCCAATAAGTAAAGAGTCAAGGTAAAGATGTAAGGAGTCCCCAAACCTAATTATTTTTCTGTCAAAAATTAAAGGCAATGAGCATCCAAACTCTTTAATCTAAGTTTAAACGAGCAAATTCTCAAGAGTTAATGGTTAGCAAGCTAGGGACACCATAAAGCTGCTACAGGCAGTGCGTAACATTAAAAGGATTATGACAAATAAATTAAGCACAACTAAACTCAACAGAAGCAAGAAAGAATTGGAGCAAGCTAGACAAAACTATTTATTTCATTTCAACTACGGTGGCAAGCTTACAACCTTCATTTTTTTTTTCAGTTCAGACCAAGCAAAGACAGGATTTGACAACTAAAAGCAACCCAACAACAAATAAAACAAGCAAAACAAACTAACCTACCCACAACTACTGAACTTAAACTTAAAACAATAAAAAAACTACAAAAAACAACAGATAACAACATTTATTCCACAACAAACAACTCAAAAGGATAGAAACTCTCCTTTCTCTTTAACCTTCATATCCAAAAAAATTCTAAATAAGTCAGAGAGATATCTTCCCTAATCAATGAAGACTCCTGATCGCTTATGGGTGAAGCGTTGATTGCACCTACGAAACTGAAAAGAAAAACAACTAGAAGAAAAGAAAAGAAACTAAGTTAAACCGAAAAAGCAAAAGCAAAACAAGTAAACCAACAAAATCAAATTAATTATTTGGAGCATATAAGAAAGATCAAGAATTACACAAGCTCCCTGAAAATGTTCTTCTCAAGTATCTGCTGAATTGATAGAGGCTATACCTCTCTGGAACTTCTCTTTCCAATAGTATTTAGTTCTCATCCCATTTGCCTTAAATTCTCCCTCATCTTTACCAACACAATGCCTAAAAAAAATGAATCATCCAAGAAATAAAACTTCACATGATGGAGAAAAGATTTCAGTTGTTGTTTTGATAAACCAGGGGGCAAAATTCCATAAGCAAGGTGGTTGGCAAGGTCACCATACCAAGGTTTTCCCACTTTCATAATGTGATCTACTGTAAAAAACTGCTCATCAATGAAAGAATTCTTACTTTTTGGTTGTTGGAGCAATTTCAACAGTGAAATATTATCTTTCAGTAGCAAACTTACTGATGTGATTATTGAAAAATTTTCCTTCTCACCTAGGAAGAAATACCTTGGATGTGTGGGCAAAGACTTTAACTCACATATTGGGAGTTCTTTGATACATGGGTACATTGGTGATGTATTCCTTTCCCTTAATTTCAGATGTTGAAACACTCTTTTGAAGCTAGAATTCTAAGCCAAACTGTCATCATCTTCTTTTAAACTATTGTTTTCCAAACTCTCTGTTGTTGTTCCTCCAATAGATTGAACATAATGCTCCATCATTTCTAGTTTAGTGTTCTCTCTAATCCCTTCTTCCAACACTTGAATCAGAAAACACTCCTCCACATCAGTTGGGTACTTCATTGCATAAAAAATACTGAACTTGATCTCTTGATCATGTACCCTCATTGTAAGTTCACCTTTTTTAACATCAATTAAAGTATTCCCTATTGCCAAAAAAGGTCTCCCTAAGATAATAGACACATCTTTATCAGCCTCATAATCCAAGATTATAAAATCTGCTGGAAATATAAATTTATCCACTTCTACCAAGATGTCCTCTATCTTCCCCTCAGGATAAGTAATGGATTGGTTAGCTAACCGTAATGTAACTATTGTGGGCCTAACTTCACCTATGCCTAATTTTTTGTAAATGGACAATGGCATAAGGTTAATGCTAGCTCCTATGTCACACAAAGCTCGACCTAACTCCTTACCTCCTATGTAAATGAGAATGGTGAATGATCTAGGGTCTTGGACTTTATGAGGAATTGAGTTTGTTACAATGGAGCTACACTCACCTGTCAAAGGGACAACTTCATACTCAACTTGTTTCTTCTTCTTAGTCAACATATCTTTAAGAAACTTCACATAATTTGGCATTTATTGAGGCTTCAACAAAAGGTATATTTATGTGAAGTTGTTTAAAGACATCGAAAAACTTCTTAAATTGAGCATCTTGAGTATTGTTTTTCTTCAACCTTTGGGGGAATGGTGGAGGAGGTGGTTTAAACTCAGGAATAGTAGTAGGAATGCACTCAGATGGTTTTGAAGGTTGTGCTCTAAGTATCTTTTCAATCTCCTCATTTCCTACTTCCCTAGGTTCCATCTGGTCCTCTTTTTTCTCTTCCTCAACTTGCATTGCAGAGTCCTTCTCTTTTTTGTTCTTCTTACTGATTTCCTCAGGCTTAGTCAATATTTTCCCACTCCTTAACTCTATGGCTAGCATTTGCTCTTTTCCTTCCCTTTTTGGGTTTTCAGTGTCTGAAGGAAGCTTACCTTGAGGCCTTGCTCTTCTTTCATTAGCAAGCTGGTCCAATTGCACTTCAAAGTTTCTCATTGAAGCTTGTTGACTTTGAATAACAACATCATTTTTACCCATATATTCCTTCAACAAGCTTTCAAGAGAAGTACCTGGAACATGCTGTGGGGCTGCTGCTGTCCTTTGATGCTGGAGCATCGGTTGCTGATTTCCATAGGCCTGTTGATTCTGATGCCCAAAACATGGTGGATAGTTCACCTTTTGCTGCACTTGAGGGGCTTGAGAATTGCTTCCTTGTCCTCCCCTTGTAACGTTAGGGTGATTTCTCCAGCCTGGGTTATAGGTATTAGAATAAGGATTGTTCTTTTGATTAACTTGGTTCCCAACATAGTAAACTGAGGTTTGATTACTAGGACAAAATTCAAACGTGTGTCCTTCACCACAATAAACACATGACTCAGTACTTACTACTTGGTTCACCATAGCTGCATTTTGAGCATTAGGAAAAATTTGAGTTGCATTTCCAACTGTTAGATTCTTCAACATGTTAGCCATGGACACCATTTGGACATTTATAGCAGTTAAGGCATCTAACTCTAACATTCCTTTATTCATTTTTGCCTTGGGAGCTCCTTGAATCAGCCCACTGACAATTGTTTAAGGATATTCTTTCCAATATCTCAAAAGTTTCATTATAGGTCTTTGACAAAAGAGCCCCATTTTCAGAAGCATCAACAACTTGTTTAGTGGTTGTATTCAACTCATTGTAAAATATCTATATTTGAATACAATGAGGGAGTCCATGATGAGGGCACTTCCCAAGCAAGTCCTTAAATCTCTCCCAGACCTCACTTAAGGTTTCATCATCAAACTCTTGAAAAGCCACAATTTCATTTCTAAACTTAGCATTCCTAGTTGGTGGGAAATATTTAATGAGGAATTTTTCAGCAAGGGTGTTCCAAGAATCAACTGCCCCAGGAGAAAGTGTATTCAACTATGTCTTTGTTGCATCTCTAAGAGAGTAGGGGAACAAACTCAACCTTAGGGCATCCTTAGGCACTCTTGGCAGTATAAAAGAATCACTAACCCCTAGGAAGGATTTCAAATGCAGATGAGGATCTTCAAATGATAGTCCATGAAACTGTCCTATGGTTTGAAGCATTTGAAACATGACAGGTTTAAGCTCAAACGTAGGGGCTTGGATTTCTGGCTTAAGGATCCTTGGATTTAACTCTTCAACCAAGGGATTAACATAAGTTCTGATAGCTCTCTCTCTGTCATCTGCTGAAATAATAACATTGGCAGGGACCATAGCTTGGGGTTCAACTAAAGGTGGTCTAAAGCCTCCTTCACCTTGTGGTTGGTTTCTAGGGTTATTTTGAGGATTGTTAGAATCTACAGGACCTCCACGAAAATCTGCATTTTTTCCTTTTGAATCCTCCTTCATCTATGAAATGCTCTCTTAGGTTCAGGATCTGAGAAAAATTCTAAACCTGGGAAATCATTCATGCACAATTACAGTACCTGAAAAACAAAGAAACACCTTAGTTAGACTTTCTTTCAGCTCAAAAATCACTAAAAACATCTCAAACAAGGTAAAAATCAAACTAATCCCCCGCAACAGCGCCAAAAACTTGTTTGCTTTAAAGGGGTGTATGAATTTATCAATAAAACACTCCTAAACTGTGCAAGTATAAACAATCTAAGCAACTAGGGATAAGTATATTTAATCCTCTCCTCATGGATTAATTATGGGAATTTTACAAGGTTGAATTTAATTTAATGAGTAAGGGGTAACCAACATAAACGAATGAGTAATGAGTTCATAAATTAAAAGTAACAACTAAAAGGCTAAGGCAATGCATAAGTGGATTAACAAAAATAAGAAAACAACAAAAACTAGCTTAACTAAAGCAGTAAAAAGGGGATTGGATTATGGATGAAATTATGCTTCAACAATCTTAATGTTAGAGCTCAAAACTGCACCAGAACCCAAAACAGTTTAATCCACAGAATCTTCCTAGATTCCCTTGCGATTTAGGCACTTAATTCTCACTAAACACCTCAGTTTTAGCTCCTAACTGTAAACACTAGGTGAGTGAATATCCCTAGACTCCTCAATCACCTGAGAGAAGTAAATCTCTTAATCAGAACTAGTGTTATGCCTTGAAATCGGTTTACTCTTCCCTTTCCCAAGTTGGAATAAACAATGCTAAGATGAGATGTCGAACCAAATCTTAGCTAAGCAGTAAAATCACAAGGCATAAGAGTGAGAATTGCAGTAAAATACTCATTCATTAAGTTTGCATCCACATAAAATCCCTAATCCTCACCCTAAGGGTGATTAGTTCATGATGATAAGAAAAGACAACAATAAAACAGTAAATATAACTCTTAACATGCTTAAAAACCTAGTTACAATATAAAAAAAGTTCAAGAGTAAGGAAAAAGAAGAAAATGCCAAATGGGGGAATCTTCTAGGGCTCTTTTGAGTTGTTCCAGCTCCTTTCCAGAAGAAAAACACCTTCCTAAATAGGTTGTTCTGCTCCTTCTCTATTTCTCTACCCTAATGTTGATTGATCCTCTTCCTTCTCCTCTTCTCCCTTCTAAAAACGGCTAAGAATGCCTTTATAACACACCCTTATGGAAATGAGGGTTGAATAGACAGGGAAATATAGTCTGGCAACTTCCCATTGGTTTTCAGCGGCTGATGTGGTGGTTTTTGTCCAACTCAATTAATGAGATCTCTCCCACGTGTGTATTCTGCGAACTGGTATCAAAACAATTGCTCTAGCAAACTTGATTCCTCAGCAGTTGCACAAATAAATCAACTCAAAGCATACTTTCACACTTAATAAATCCATCTTTACAAAAGCTCCTGTAAACATGGCCAAAATGACAAAATTCATTAATGGAAACCACTTTAATGGCCTTAATGTACTTCAGAACTACTTTGTAAACAATTAACACACAAAAGTATCTACTCAAGGGATTTCTAGAGTTAAAATAGTCAAGAAAGCTCAAAATACCAAGAAATAATCACAATAAAAGCTCAATCTTAACTCTCATTCTAAGAGCTAACAACTAGTAAAAATGAAAGGAATGAAGGCTAATCACACACACACGTAGGAGTACTTAGAAAAGTTTTAAATTGCTTGTTGAAGTATCATGTTTGATTGTTTCCTGTGATTGCTAAAATTTCCTTTTAAATCTCTGAGGATTGAGTCTGATGTATGCATGAGAAAAATCTTATGTTTAATTCTGTTTTTGCTCGAGACTAGCAAAAGTTTAAGTTTGGGAGTGTTTGATAGCACACAAAATGTGTTATCCCTAAGCTTATAATTTGCTAGTTCTTATGATAATTACAGGGCTTTTATGTGTTTAAATTATTGAATTTTAGGTTGAAGAGCAATACCAGAGTGGATGGAGATAAATGATTGAAAAAGGAGTCAAAGTATGATTAATGGAGCTAAAAATGACATTAAATTGAAGGAGGAAGACCAAACCAAGTCAATTGACTCGAGAGAATGGTGTTGCAATGCCATTTTGGGCGTTGTGGCTATTTAGCATAGAAGTCCCGTGGCGATGGCGTTACAACGCTTCTTTGCAGCTTTGCAACGCTAGTTCGATAAGAAAAAGGTGTGTTAGGGTAGTGGTGTTGCAACGCCGCAAATTTTTTCCTTTTTTATTTTGTCGCTTAGGGCACGACGTTGTTTGTAGTATGAATATAACACTTTGTACCCAATGCAAATGGGAGCCGAATTTGATAGTTTTTGTACCCTGATTTTGAAATACACACTCTAAGAGGAGAAAGAAGAGCATTCCTTGGAGCCAAGACGTGCGTGGAGGCTCGAGATCATGACGGGAGCTCGAGAACGAGGGACCGACATGGACACATAAGAGTTTTATTTCTCTTTTTCTTAGTTTGTAACCTAGTTTAGAGACTATCTTATGACTTTAGCTTGTTTTTATGGTGATTATGAGTAGCTAATTGTCATAGTTAGGGGGTTGATTAACATGTTATGAACTTATTTAAGCATGTATTGAATTTTGTTTGTGTTGCTTTATTTTTTGCAATTCATTCTTAATTTACTTGATCTTGTTTGTTTAAGTGAACTCGAGAGAAAAAAACTTAAATTAGAGAAAAGTCGCCAAAACCCTTAGTAAATCTGGTACGAGAGTAACTTAGATTCTTTGGGAAACATTTAAGAACACTACATGAAAAAATGTCTACGATAGCTTTGAAAAAATGTTGTAATAGGTCTTTTATAGCTTTTTCTGTAGAGTCATGACAACCCATGCTATTAAAAGTATGAGACTTTTTACAGCATTTTATGAAAGATGTAAGAGATTAGACTTTTTACAACATTTTATAAAAGCTATAAAAATTAGACTTTTTATAGCATTTTATAAAAGTTATAAAAAATGTTATATCAAAAGTCTTTTAATACCATAATTTCCTCTTTTTAAAACCAATGATAGCATTTTAGAAATGCTATAAAAATATTGTAGTAATCTACAATAGCATTTTAGTAATTTTAACATTTATTTGTAGTTTTTTTAAACTTAAATTAAAGCTATAATATAATTTTGAATTATAAATTTTCTTGCTATTGTTGTAACTTTGATAGGTTTTGAAATTATTCATGATGATATTGTTCATGTTTCCTACCTTAGTTCAAATTAGAAGTAAAATAATAAATAAATGATATACAAGATTAGATATACAATGGGTTTGTGTCATTAATCCAAGCAAATTACATTTCATTCAAGGTTTACATTATCCCACTTAAATTGATACAAATCATAACAATCTATTGTTCATAAAATAGATATAGTAATGAACATCAACTTTTAGATGACACTAAATATAAATTTGTCACATACTATTTATTAAATTACAAAATGTTCACTATTCAATATCAAAATATATAACTCTCGAGCTAGTTATTTTTGTGGCCAAGAACTTCCCATGATATTCTGTCATCAACCTACAAAAAGTCATCAAGAAATAAACAAGAAAGAAATAAGAAAGAATATTTACTCAAACAAAATAATTATTAAACAAATCAATAATTTTAAATAATAATAGATAAATGTACGTAGTGATTAAAACTTTGTCAAAAGGTCATGCAACTGTATTCAATAACACTAAGCTAACTCTCCCAAATGTTAACCTAATCTAAGGAAACCCACTAAGCTAACAACATATATGCTTCGAAAATTTTGACAACATAACAACGTAACTATAACAATACCAAAAAATGTACTTAACACCTGTTGGTAAAAAAAGATAACACTTCTATATCCAGATTAACCAACCATGACTTTCAACTCTAACTCATAAAATCATCGAAGATTCACAAATGAACCAATATTCTAAATATGTAAAGTACTAGACCAATTCATTAATTTCCAACAAACACAATCCACAAGGTAAAATCTCTACTGCAATCCAAGACATCAATTAATCAAACGTTTAATTAAGTTTATAGTGAAGGGAATGAGAATCCCGCGCAGCGAAAGACGATTGAATCGTCGAGGTATCAATATGCAACATGATTTTATTACAAATGATCAAACACTAGATCTAGAATAAACATACATAAAAGAAGAAGAAAAATACAGCAAGATGAGTTCTTACTTACTTGTTGTAGACTTTCTTCAAGATTTCTTCTTCAAATCACGAACTCTTCGTGCTCCTCGAACTCAACAAAAAAGCCTTCTCAGTTGTTCTCTTTTGGAGAAAGGAAGATGGTGGGATCTTTTGAGTTTTGGAGAGGGAGGAGAATTGAGAGAGAATTGAGAGAATTCCTCTTCTTTTCTTTGATGCAAAATCAAAAAAATGAGAGATTAAACTTACATCCTTCTTGCAAGAAGGGGTTATATAGTGGAATTGATGGAGATAAAATTTCCACATTATTACCACTTTACCACAACCATAGGTTATGCAAATCTCATTTGCATAACCATATAATATAAGATATCTCATATCTCATATTGCAAATCTCATTTGCAATAATTGTGGATTAATTAAATTGAATCACATGCAATTTAATTTCTCTCAATCAATTTCCCTAATTAGCCCTAATTCAACAATTTGGCTAACCTATAGTTTATTATGAATCTCATTCACATTAAACTATATATTATATCATTCATATCTCATATAAATGACATAAATGCCCTTAAAGTGAAATTGAACACTTCAATTTGATACCAAAACATTAACCCTTCTTTTAACCCAGATGGAGCCAACCGAGGACCTAATGGACCTACAGTGACGGGCTCCAATGATTCGAGATTAACCTGTCAAACTCTTTGACACGGTTAACCAACATTCATTACCTACGGTAACACTCAACTATAGCCCGTAGCTGCACTCCCGTCAGTGCAGAATATTACGTGTCCACTGATATAACCAATACCTATGAGTCGACCCTTCACAGGTTGTTCGTAGACACGGCTGGGTCAAATTACCGTTTTATCCCTGTATCTACCTCTTGTTCCTTAAGTCCCCACTGCTGCTCTAATGAACAACATATTGTGATGGTCCAACCATACACAACACCCTTCTCGAGCCAGTGAGAAGGTGGGCGCCCGTTGTGCAAGCCCTGGAGACAGCACTTAAGGGAACAACCCCTCTAGTTTCCCTAAAGGCGGGAACGAGTGAATTCCATCTCGTGTAGTTAAGTTCCCAGCTCCCTACTTGGTTCTATCCCTCAGAAGATAGGCATATTGGGCGAGTAACTGTGACCACCCTCACCCGTACTAGTCAAAGAACATACCCTCGCAGACAGGAGTCCGTAACACGCTCAGGATTCAGGTAGAGTCACTAATGGTTATCTACGAAGTTATTAGTCCTTACTGTCCACGGTGTTACATCAATAGGTCTAATAAATCACGGTCCGGTCTTGTACAATCTCAATGCACAGGATGCCCCCACTCGCATGCCAACTACATGAACGAGTCAGATCACCTCGTTTGTATCTAATACAAAGCGGGCCGCATCCACAGTGTATCCAGGATTAGGTCTCCAACCCTATCCATATATCATGAGACCGTTCGGGTCATTAACTCGAACGTGATCCTCCCCTGTGTGTCCACTACACACCGCTCAAATTCTAGTTCTCTCATAAATTAAATGACCCTGGAGCTTAGTTTATTGGAAAAGTTTATAAATATTGCGAGACACAAAGTGATGAAATGAATAACTCTTATTAATTTCAAACAATATATTACAAACACGAGATTAGGACAAAAATCCCAACAAACTCCCACTTGGACTAAGCTAGTGGAGAAAATACATTTCTGAAATGTACATAAATTACAATGAAGTAATACAATAAACTAGGGCATTGAATACCCGTTTACACATCTCCCACTTGCCCTAGTCAGGAAGCTCTCGAAGACCTAGACTCTCTAGGTGACCCTCAAACACCTTAGCCGTGAGGGGCTTTGTAAATGGATTAGCTACGTTGTGCTCGACGCTATCTGCGTGACCGTCACGTCTCCGCGGTGCACAATCTCCCGTATCAGATGATACTTGCGCTCAATGTGTTTGCCTCTCTTATGGCTCCGAGGCTCACGTGAGTTGGCTACTGCACCACTGTTATCACAAAACAGTGTGATCGGCAAGTTCATATTTGGAACAACTTCCAAATCTGTCATGAACTTCCTAAGCCAAACAACTTCCTTTGCAGCTTCACAAGCCGCAACATACTCCGCTTCCATAGTGGAATCAGCGATGCATCCCTGCTTGATGCTTCGCCATACTACAGCTCCTTCATTCAGAATGAAGGTTGACCCCGAGGTGGATTTCCTAGAATCCTTATCGGTCTGAAAATCAGAATCCGTGTATCCCATAAAGATCAAATCCCCACTACCATACACTAAGCTGTAGTTCCTCGTTCTCCTAAGATACTTGAGGATTGCCTTTACTACGGTGTCCGGTTGATCTAATCTCGGATTTGACTGATATCTCATCGACAATTCCATTGCATAATGGATGTTGGGCCTAGTACACAACATGGCATACATGAGGCTCCCTACAGCTGAAGCATATGGAATCCGTCTCATATCCTCAACATCTTGAGGAGTCTTAGGACACTGATCCTTAGACAAATGAACCCCATGCCTGAAAGGCAGCAAACCCTTCTTGGAGTTCTGCATCTTATATCTAAACAACATCTTGCCATATATAAGACGCTCGAGACAAGGCTAGCGTTACTCTTCTTAGGTTACTGGACTATCTGGATACCTAGAACATATTGAGCTTCTCCCAAATCTTTCATTTGGAATTGCGGAGCTAGCCACTTCTTAACGTCAGTAAGAAATTTTACCTCATTCCCAATGAGAAGAATATCGTCCACGTACAACACCAAAAATGCGATAGTTTTGTCAACGATTTTTTTGTAGACACAAGGCTCGTCGACATTTTGATCAAAGCCATAAGATTTGATCGACTCATCAAACCTTATATTCCAAGACCTCGAAGCTTGTTTCAGTCCATAAATGGACCTATGAAGCCGGCAAACCTTTTGCTCTTGGCCTTGGGCAGTGATCCCTTTGGGTTGGTCCATGTAGATGGTCTCATCAAGTTTGCCATTAAGAAAGGCTGTCTTGATGTCCATCTGCCATACCTCGTAGTCATAATACGCGGGAATGGCCAGAAGGATCCTGATCGACTTTACCATGGCAACAGGTGAAAAAGGTCTCCTCATAGTCAACCCCTTCAACCTGGGTAAAACCCTTTGCCACAAGTCGGGGTTTGAAGGTCTGCACCTTCCCATCTACGCCACGTTTACGCTTGTAGATCCATTTGCAACCAATAGGCTTTACCCCATCCGGTTGATCCACAAGCTCCCATACAGAATTGAAGTACATAGACTCCATTTCCTGGTCCATAGCTTTAATCCACTCGTCTTTGTCAACATCAACCATTGCCTGATCATAGGTCAATGGATCCTCTGATCATCATCAAGAGCGACAACCGAGGTTTCATTTTAAACCCATGTAGCGATCAGCCGTCTCACAGCCCTCCCACTACATCGAGGCATTCCCAACTCTTGGGAATGGATTTGACTAGACGTGCTAGGATCAACAACACTTGTTGACGTACTAGCCCCATCAACAACTCTTGCTGATGTACTGTCCATTTCATTTAATACAATTTTACTCCTTGGTAAATGATCCCTGACGTGGTCTTCCTCTAGGAAAGTGGCGTTTGTCGACACAAGCACCCTATTTTCCCTAGGATCGAAAAATAGACCACCCCTAGTCTCTTTAGGGTAACCTACGAATAGGCACAATTTCGAACAAGGTTCCAACTTTTTCGGGTTTGTCACAAACACGTGGGTCGGGTATCCCAAATCTTGAAGTGATGTAAACTACCTTTACGTCCACTCCAGAGCTCGAAAGGTGTTTCACAAACACTCTTCGACGGAACGTTGTTCAAAATATAAACCGCAGTCTCCACTGCGCACTTCAAAAAGAATCGGGAGACGAGCATAGCTCATCATCGACCGAACCATGTCCAACAAGGTTCTGTTTCTCCTCTCCGATACACCATTTTGCTGTGGCATACCAGGTGCTGAGAGTTGGGACGTGATTCCGTGTTCTATCATATAGTCCTGGAATTCGGTGTCCATGTACTCTCCACCTCGATCCGATCGAAGTGTTTTAAGCGATTTACCTAAAAGGTTCTCAACCTCAGTCTTGTACTCCTTGAACTTTTCAAGAGTTTCAGACTTCTTGTGCATTAGGTAAATATACTCATATCTGGAGTAATCGTCTATGAAAGACACGAAGTACTCATAACCGCCCCGAGCTTTAACATTCATCGGACCGCAGAGGTCAGAATGTACTAACTCAAGAGGCTCTTTGGCTCTATATCCTTTTCCACTAAAAGGGCGTTTGGTCATTTTGCCCTTAGGGCATCACTCACACACCAACAAAGAGTTTTCTTCCAACTCGTTTAGAAGTCCACTCTTTACTAGTTTCTCAATCCTATTGAGATTAATGTGGCCTAACCGAAGATGCCAAAGGTGGGCATTTTCTTTTGGAGAAACTTTTGCTTTCTTAGTTCGTGTTTCTGCAGTTTTAAACAATTTAGTATTCAAAACACTTTTGACTGAATTGGGTTTCAAAATATACAGATTATTTTCAAGTGAAGCTGAACAAATGACATTTCCTTTGAAAGAAATAAACGCTTTATTAAATTCAAATGAAACTGAAATACATTGTTCTATTAAGCAGAAAATTGAAACAAGGTTTCTAGTAAACCCTAGAACTATGTACAGATTGTCCAACAATAAGTACTTCCCGCCAAAGTTTAGCATCATCATGCATGATCGATGCGGCAAAGAGAGACAAGCTCCCGGATCCAACCCGTAGAGTCACCTCACCCTCTCGCAATGGGCTGCCAAGAATAAATCCCCTGAAAAGAAGAACAAACGTGGTTAGTGGCGCCCGAATCCAATATCCGATGAGTCACTACTCTCCACTAAAGCGAGTTTCAAGAATAAGTAAATCACATTTACCTTGATTCTTCCTCTCGACCAAACAATTTGGGACGGTTTCTTTCTAGTGACAACCCCATTGCGGTGGAAACACTTTCCTTTCTCTCGCAACCTCCTTGACCTTCTTGCCCTGTGGGCGGCAAAGACGGTCGCTTTTACCCCTCTTCATCCTCTTCTTCCCTTTTGGGCGTGAAGGAGCAACGAGTTTAAATCCTAGAGGTCGAACCCTCGTGATAAGACACTCAGAGGCAACATTTGCCTCGCATTCCTTGACCCGTGCAAGGATTGGAAATTTTGTAGCTCATTGAGGAGGGTAGTGAGTGTAGCTAATTTTGTTCATAACAACATTGCTCTTAAATCAAGGAAACTCTTCGGAAGAGTCTCCAAAATAAAACTGACCTGGCTCGACTCGTCGATCGAAGCCCCGTTCATCTCGGTCAGATGGAAGTGGTTCATCATGTCTAGAACGTGTTCACGGATAGACGACCCCTCTTTCATCCGTGCGTTGAAAACGTATTTGAGCGAGTCATGTCGGACCTGAAAGGACTGCTGTCCAAACATTTCCTGCAAGGACTCCATGATCTCCTTAGCGGAAACCATCAGCTCATGCTTCTTTGCCAAGACATCAGACATGCTGGCAATTATGTAGACCTTGGCCTTTTCATTGGCCCTGATCCAGTGATCGTACGTGTCGCGAACACTTCGCGACCCAGTCGAGCCCGACATCTGAGGACACTCCTCAGATAGCACGAACTTTATGTCGTCTTGTACCAAAATTGTATTAATGTTATTTTTCCAACTTTGGTAATTATCTCCCACTAACTTATCCGAAGCGAGTAAAGCAATTATTGCGCTAGACATTTTTAGTTGAAAAATAAAAAAAAAACCTTTGTATTAGTCTCGCAAAAAACTGTTGAAAATCCAATCAAGTTTTAGAAAAATTGTTTCATGATCCCTAGGTCATTCAAAATTTTGCAATGATACCCTAAAGGTTTAGAATGACCGCCACCGAAGGGTGAACAGAACACTCCTCCATTAGGACGAGACTTTCTCGATCAGACCCTAATCCCATAATAACTCTTATTCCATTAGGCGTCCAATTACCATTGTTCGGTCGAATTCATTAACACTTAACGAATTCTGTTGGGAATTCACGGTGTTCCGACTCTCATGATCAAGCCCTCCGAAGGGATTGTCTGGTCCAGGCCAAACTAGCAGGCAGATCATAGGGGTCTCACGATGTGAATCAAAAGAAGAGACCGTGGGTCTCGTTTTCACAAGTCCCGCTCCCACTCACTATAAGTACTCTCTCCATCCACGATGATATTGATCTATACAAATGCCATCTGAAGGGGGACGCTCCCATTTGCGCCACGAGGCCGAGTATAGATCTCACGGTGCGGACTTAAAGGAGATTTGTGGTTGGAAATATAAATGTATCTCATACACTTTATTTCCTCCCACTCAGCACTTTAATTTTCAATAGGGATTGACCTAGATAAACCGGCTAAAATTTACTTAAGTCTACCAATATAACTCTTATATGGTACTAACCTAAGTTTATAATCACATTATTAACTTAGGTCTATGTGAGTAAATTAATTAACACTTAATTAACGGCACTCACGAGAATATAACCTAAGAATCTCCGGACCGAATTCACTCCTGTGTCGGTTTCGTGTAGGTGTGTTCATAGCAAGCGCCAACTTAAATACCCCAAACCTTAGGCAAAACCTTCCTTAGACAGAGTTACTTATCAGTCTCCATTCAAAGGTCATATTTGATTTCCTAAATTTCTAATTTCATTAGAAAATTAGAAAACCTAAGTCTAATTATTCAAGTTCTAAACACTTTAAAACTAATAATTAACTTAGGTTGCATGCATTTCTATATTATAGTGTTTGATCATCCATCACATGAATAATACTATATACTATAACATAATATAATTCATCACATGAATTAAATGCATGAGCATGCTTTTAATTTAAAAAATATAACACTTATATTAAATAAATTAAAACATGCAAACATTATATTATAACTCTTATAATATAATCCTATCATGCATACTATATATTATAACTCTTATAATATAAAAATGATGCATGAAATGTTTAACCTAAGGTGGGATTTTAAATCTATATGACATACATTATGCACATAGAATTAATTAAAATATACATCTCATGCATAAAATAATTAATCAGCAAAAATGGACCAATTTTTGGCACCTAGGGGCAATTATTTAATTAAATAACATTAATATAACAATTATGTTAATATTATTTAATAAAATAATTAAATAAAATAAATAATTACATTTTATAAATAAAAATAAATAAATAAAATGAAATAACCTCCCCACTCAACACTTGAACCCACGACCTCGCGAAACTGCCGTGAAGTGCTCCTCAACGCGTGCAGCGTTGCAACGCCGTGGGTTTACTGCTGTAACGCTGTCGCGCGTCTGGCGTCGACGACTGCGTTCTCAACGCGCCCGGCGTTACTGCGCTGAATCGCCGCTGCAGGCCTCCGTCCCAGAGGACGGCGTTGAGACGCCATTGGGAAGCGTCTCAACGCGCCATCGGATGTAACAACAAACACTTTGTTGTTCTTCCATCGATTTTCGCCTGTTTCTGCTCCTATTTCATCACAGCAATTCTTGCCACGAACGACCTCGGACTTACAGACTCGATTTACAACAAAAAATGCCCAAAAACAAAGGGCCCTTACATTGATCTCATCAACATAATTGTAAATCTAAAAAAGCCAAAAACCGTAAACATCCATTTAAGCAAACCAAAACATTCATCTCATGAATTATGGCAAAATACCCACCAAATTTTAATAAAACAGTACATAAATTGAAGAACCATCGAGATGGCTCTGATACCAATTGAAAGGAATGAGAATCTCGCAGCGGAAGACGATTGAATCGTCGAGGTATCAATATGCAACATGATTTTATTAAAAATGATCTAACACTAGATCTAAGCTAAACATACATAAAAGAAGAAGAAAAATACAGCAAGATGAGTTCTTACTTACTTGTTGTAGACGTTCTTCAAGATTTCTTCTTCAAATCACGAACTCTTCGTGCTCCTCGAACTCAACCAAAAAGCCTTCTCGGTTGTTCTCTTTTGGAGAAAGGAAGATGGTGGGATCTTTTGAGTTTTGGAGAGGGAGGAGAATTGAGAGAGAATTGAGAGAATTCTTCTTCTCTTCTTTGATGCCAAATCAAAAAAATGAGAGATTAAACTTACATCCTTCTTGCAAGACGGGGTTATATAGTGGAATTGATGGAGTTAAAATCTCCACATTATTACCACTTTACAACAACCATAGGTTATGCAAATCTCATTTGCATAACCATATAATATAAGATATCTCATATCTCATATTGCAAATCTCATTTGCAATAATTGTGGATTAATTAAATTGAATCACATGCAATTTAATTTCTCTCAATCAATTTCTCCAATTAGCCCTAATTCAACAATTAGGCTAACCTATAGTTTATTATGAATCTCATTCACATTAAACTATATATTATATCATTCATATCTCATATAAATGACATAAATGCCCTTAAAGTGAAATTGAATACTTCAATTTGATACCAAAACATTAACCCTTCTTTTAACCCAGATGGAGCCAACCGAGGGACCTAATGGACCTACAGTGACGGGCTCCAATGATCCGAGATTAACCTGTCAAACTCTTTGACACGATTAACCAACATTCATTAGCTACGGTAACACTCCACTATAGCCCGTAGCTGCACTCCCGTCAGTGCAGAATGTTACGTGTCCACTGATATAAACAATACCTATGAGTCGACCCTTCACAGGTTGTTCGTACACACGGCTGGGTCAAATTACCGTTTTACCTCTGTGTCTACCTCTTGTTCCTTAAGTCCCCACTGCTCCTCTAATGAACAACATATTGTGATTGTCAAACCATACACAACACCCTTCTCGGGCGGTGAGAAGGTGGGCGCCGTTGTCCAAGCCTTGGAGACAAAGACTTAAGGGAACAACCCTCTAGTTTCCTAAAGGCGGGACGCGAGTGAATTCCATCACGCGCGTAGTTAAGTTTCCGACTCCCTACTTGGTTCTCGTCCCTTAGAAGATAGGCATATTGGGCGAGTAATCGTGACCACCCTCACCCGCATTTAGTCAAAGAAATGCACTCGCAGATGTGGAGTCCGTAACACGCTCGAGATTCGTGTCGAGTCACTAATGGTCATGGTCATCTACGGTTATTAGTCTCATCACAACGGTGTTACATCGGTGGGTCTAATAAATCACGGCCCGATCTTGTACAATCTCATTGCACAGGATGCTCCCACTCGCATGTCAACTACATGAACGAGTCGATCACCTCGCTTGTATCTAATACAAAGCGGCCGCATCCACGATGTATCCGTGGATTAGGTCTCCAACCCTATCCAATATATCATGAGACCGTTCGGTCATTAACTCGAACGTGATCCTCCCTGTGTGTCCACTACACACCGTTCAAGTTCTAGTTCTCTCATAAATTCAATGACCCTGGAGCTTAGTTTATTAGAAAAGTTTATAAATATTGCGAGACACAAAGTGATGAAATGAATAACACTTATTCATTTCAAACAATATATTACAAACACGAGATTAGGACAAAAATCCCAACATATAGGTTGTATAAAACCATCTAAATAACTCACAAACAACCTAAAACTACCTATGGAACCTACAAAATTGAACAAAAATATTTAAAAGGAGTTTAAATAACATAGTACTTTTTAAGAAACTAAAAAAGTGCCTAAACTAAAACTTATGCACACAACCGACCCCTCGAATCTTCAAAAGTGTCTTAAAGGCTATTAAGCATAATTTGAGGTCTTAAATAACTCACTGGCGATCTAAAACTACCTATGGAACCTACAAAGTTACAAAAAAAAGTGTATAAAAAGAGTTTAAGTCTCTTTTTCACGCTCAAAGAAACTAAAAAATTGTCGAAACTGAAACTATGCACACAATCGACCCCTCGAATCTTCAAAAATGTCTTAAAGGCTCATAAGCATACTTTGAGGCCTAAAATAACTCACCAACGATCTAAAACAACTATGGAACCTACAAAGTTACAAAAAAAAAGTGTATAAAAAGGGTTTAAGTCTCATTTTCACGCTCAAAGAAACTAAGAAAGTGTCGAAACTAAAATTATGCACACAACCGACCCCTCGAATCTTCAAAAGTGTCTTAAAGGCTCTTAAGCATACTTTGGAGTCGGAAGTTCAGAAACGGTGCGACCAGGTCGTCGTTTCAGTGGTTGGGCGAAAGCAAATTGCAGAAGTTCAGGGGGTCGTCGGTTCAGGGGCTACGCGAAAGAGTCATGGATTAGCGGGGTGGGCGAAAGCGGTGTCTCACGAAGAAGGAGAAGGAGAGGGAGCAGTCGATTCAGGGAGGGGTTGGGCGAAACAACTTTTTTTTCTTTTTTTATTTATTTATAAATCTTCTTCAAGGAGCAAGAACCTGAAATTTTAAGTCGCCTAATGAACTTTTTATAGCATCTTGTATAAATGCTATAATCAAAAGCTATAGTAACTCTAATTTGTTGTAGTGGAAGTTGCTTAATGTCGTGCATGCTTTTAAAATTAATAAGGAAACTTTAGGATTTATCGTTGTGCATGAGAATCACTATGGATCGAGAGATTCTTTTGAGTACCTTTTCTTTTTGTTTATAAATTCGCAACCATGGCTCATTGCATGTGCTAAATAAGGAATTAACTTGTGAAATCAACCCCCTAATAATTCTATCATATTCGTGTCTCCACTTGTTTATCTATCTTTTTGTCTTTGTTTTCATCTTATTTCATAGTTTTGTTGCTTTAGATAAAATTTAGAATAAGTATCTTGGTAATTAATCAATCTAGAAACTCATTCCTGAGGACGATACTCTGTACTCACATCACTATATTAAGACTTGACCCGTACACTTGCGGTATTTCAATATTATTTTACGCAATAGAGATTAATGAGATTAACTGAATAATCTCGTATCATTGGAGCTTCTGATCTGTAGGTCCATTAGGTCCACCTTCTAGCTCGTAAAGGGTTCTTAGATCATTTGAATTTGAAGTGTTCAAATTCAATTAGGGAATTGATGGGGATCTGATCCCCTTGAGCTGCAGAAACGTGGTTAAAAGATCGAAATTGCTTTATTGTTTTTGGTTGAAAATAAATACTAGTACATGTGCAATAAAACAGAGATAAGCATACAACTTCTAATCTAATTAGGCATGGAAATTAAACATTCAAACATGCTATTTAACAATTAAACTAAAAGGACAGAGATGATTACCTTTGTAGTTTCAATTCAGCAACTCCTTGCCAATCGTACAACCACACAGGAACGTAGAGAAACTGCTCTGTTCTTTCTTCATCACAGGGACAACACCACGTAGTAAACCTCCTATGTCTCTGAGTAGCTTAGATCTGTTGGGTTTTGTGCCCTAAAACTCGTAGTTTGTAATTATGTTCTACTTAATGTAATAAAGTGTTATTATTTCAATAAAGAGTTATTGTTCGTTATCTACGAGTTTACCTTTATTTAAATCCTAAATCCAATAAACTAAACATCCAAGGCTATTAAATGAATCTTGAACTGAATGTAGTGTACATATAAAGGATCTCGGTTCGAGATACAACCTAAAGGGTCTATAGTTAGGGGATAAGGTTTGGGTACCTTACCCTGGTAAAACTATGGATGTGGCCCACTTTTTATTTGATACAAATATTGTGATCCTAATGAGTTCGTGTAGATGACATGTGGGTTGGGATATCCTATGTAATGAGATTACATAAGACCGGACAACGAAATAGTAACCTCTAGCTGTAACTCCGTTGACTAGTTAGGTTTCTATTTCACTAGGATGACCTAGGCAACTTGATCTCAATCCTAAGCAGGTTACGAACTTCTATTCGCGAGGGATTGTCCTTTAACTAGTATGGGTGAGAGTGGACAGATTCGCCGACTCAATATGCCTACCTTCTTGGGGACAAGACCGAGTGAGCGGCTGGGAATTTAACTTGGCAAGATGGAATTCACTCCTTCCTGCCTACTAGGGTAAGTAGAGGAATGTTCCCTTAAGTGGTGTCTCCGGGACTTGAACATAGGGCCCGACCCTTTCATTTGCTTGAAAGGGACTCTGTTTGTTGGTAGGACCACAAACAAATTGTTTATTAGAGAGCACCTTTGGTACTTAAGGCACAAGATGTAAACGAGGGTAAAGCGGTAATTTAACCCGGTGGTGTTACGAACATTCGTGAAGGATTGACTTGCTGTTATTGGTCAATATTCGTGGACACAGAAATATATCTGCAGTGAGAAGAGTGCAACTGCGGGACTTTATTGGAGTGTTCCTGCAATTAACGAATATTGATTGGGAGGTTCATGAGATTAACCGAGCAATCTTTTATCGTTGGAGCTTTGATCTATAGGTCGATTAGGTCCACCTTCTAGCTCGTAAAGGATTCTTAGATCATTTGAATTTGAAATGTTCAAATTCATTAGGGAATATATTTAATGTATATGGATACGATATAATATATAGTTTTGGAACTATATATTATAAATTTAATGTGAATATGATTCATATTAAATTATATGAGAGAATTAAATATTTGAAAGAGTTCAAATATTAAATTCAAATGCGAATGTGATTCATATTTGAAAACTATAGGTTAAAATTTAATGTGCACTTGATGTACATTAAAACTATAGGTTAGAGGGATATATTGATTAAATGTGATTTAATCCAAATTAAATATATGATATTTAATTTATTTGATTTAAATGTTATTTAAATTAATAATCTAATTTAATTTAATTGTTATTTTATTATTATTATTTTAATAATAAAATAAGGAAACGTGTCTTCCATACACGTTCCCACTATCCCCTTCATTCTCCCTATCGATAGCTTAACTGGGAGAAGGGGTGTGAATTGATCGATGGATTTTGGCAATTGAAGAATTGCAACTGCCTGAAACTCTCTCTCTCACTCTTAAATTCCAAAATACTCCAATCGTTGGATTCCTTCCCACAAAGGAATTGATCAAAGGCATCCAGAGAATAGAAGGTTTTCTTACTGGTAGTGTCCTGTTGGAGAAAATAGAGTAGTTCTTTTGGGTGTACTTGTGTTGCTGGATTCTCTAGGAGTAAGGAGTTGTTGTTTGAGGAAAAACTACAAAGGTAATACCTTTTTCCTTTTGTAGTTTAATTGTTAAACTAATTTAAGCATGTTTGCATGTAAACCTCCATGTTCAATTAGATTAAAAAGCATGCTTGTTCTGTTTGTTATTGTCAATGTATTGGTTTTTGTTTCAATTAAAACAATGAAGCAAATTACAATCCCAAAAACGTTTCCGCTAGTCAAGGAGATCAGATCTCCATCAATTGGTATCAGAGCCAAGTTTGTATTGTTTTGTTTTGAAACAAAATTGCATTGATTTGGTGGGAAATGCATTTGGTTGCTGTAAAACTGTTTAGGAGTTTTTGCCCATAGTTTACTTCTTTTGATTTGATCAATTTGATGTAAAGGCCCCTGCGTTTTTGGGCAAAAAGTGCATTATTGAGTCTGTATTTGAGTTATGAGTCGTTCGGGACCAGTTTCAAGCAATTTGGTGAAGAATTGAAGGAGAAATTGCAGTTGGAAGATGTTGTGTTCGTGGTTTACGCGCATCGCCAAAGCAAAGACTGCAGTAACGCCATTCATCAGCGTTGTTAACGGCGAAAGAACGGCGTCGCGACGCCAGTGTCCCCTATCGACGCGAGCGTTCAAGGGGTTAGCGGCATTGCAACGCTGCCCCTCAGTGTTGCAACGCCACCACGATAGCAGGCGCGCACGAGGATGAAGCGGGCATTGCAACGCCGTAACGCCTTTCAAGCAGTTGCAGACCAGTTCACCGGTTTTCGTTCTTTTCGATCTGGTTCGAGCGGTTCAACGCCGGTTCAAGGTGTTTTTAGACCGATTTTATGTAATAAAATTAATGTAATTTTATTTTTTTTGCACTTTAGGGGCTAAATTATCCGATTTTACAGCTTTATGTCTTTATGAATGTCATCTAGATTATTCCCACCTTTGGATAAGCATGTTCATGCATTTTATTATGTTATATGAATATGGTTGAAAATGCATGATTGATTTATATTTCATGAGTAATTAATTATAAGTGTTATAATTAGATTATATGAATATAAATTGCATGGAGCATGAAATTACTTAGTTTAAAATAAATGTTATTTTATTTAAGTAATTTTATTATTCAATTAGTTGAATATTTTTTTATAATTCTAATTTGAAAAATTAATTGTTGGATTTATAATATAGTTTCTTTATCATAGGTTAATTATTAAATTTATAAAAGTTATAAATCAAAGGGGTTTTAGAAACTATAACCTATAATAAAGAAATGCATGCAAACATAGGAACTTGGGTTAAAATTTAAATTAGTCTTAAATAGTTTAAAATTAATTCAGACCTAAGTTTTAATTTCTAATAGGATTAGAAATTAGTCTTACATAGTATTTTAAACAGTTTAAAATATAGTAGGACTTTAGGACTTTTGGTTATAAGGGAACTCTCTGGGGTGAAGTTCTGCTAAGGTGAGGGTACTTATCTTTGCAATGTTAAAACCTCCTACTTGGGAACTGACCCGGAGCCTGAGTTGAATTAACCTTAGTTTTATGTTATATCTAGGTAATTAAAATGTTTATTCACCTAGACATAAGTTTGAAAGACCTAGTTATAATAGTTATAATAGGCATAGACTTAGATAGATTCCTTTAGCCAGAATCCAACTAAGTTAAACCTATACCCTAATTTTAGGAGCTTCAGTGGGACAAAACGAGATGTTCCCATTTGCCAACAGTTGTCTTTCTTAATAGTAGCATGTTGGCTCGGACCTATTGGATCTGAAAATGGTAGGGTCACATTTACGTGATGAGTTAAGCTAGTTAACAAGTCCTTGACCAAACAAACGGTAGCTAAGGACCATTGGGACATGAGATGTTCTGGTAGTGAGAATTGGCTGAGAAAGTCTCAATTCAAGGGAGGAATGACTGACCGCCGGACGGAGGATTTTGTTCTAAACCCTTGAAATATCGTTGCAAAATTAAAGGTTTAATTTAAACATTAAGTGTGTTTTAAACACTAGGGTTCTTTAATAATTTTGCTAAAAATGATTGGTTTTATAATTGGTTAAAAGACTTAAATAATTAGAACATTTTTTGGTTTTTCAGCATGTCGTCCTCAACAATAGCCTTACTTAAAAGCGATCGTTTAACTGGTGAGAATTTTACTACATGGAAGTCCAACTTGAATACGATTCTCGTTTTTGACGATCTACGGTTTGTACTAACTGAGGAATGTCCTTAGGTCCATGCTCGTAACGCTCCTCAATCTGTTACGAAGGCGTACGACCGCTGGATCAAGGCCAATGATAAGGCCAAGGTCTACATTTTGGCTAGTGTTTCTGAAGTTCTAGCCAAAAAGCACGAGGGCATGGTCTCAGCTCGTGAGATCATGAGTTCGCTGCAGGATATGTTTGGACAACCGTCTGGACAGATTCAACACGAATCCCTCAAATACATTTATAACTCCTGTATGAAGGAGGGGTCATCGGTGAGAGAACACGTTCTCGATCTGATGGTCCACTTCAACGTGACTGAGATGAACGGAACGGTCATTGACGAGCAAAGTCAGGTATCCTTCATCCTGGAATCTCTTCCGAAGAGTTTCCTGTAATTCCACAGCAATGCGGTGATGAACAAGATAGAGTATAACCTGACTACTCTCCTTAATGAACTACAAACTTTCTAGTCTCTTATGAAGAATAATAAAGGGCGGTGATGGAGAGACAAATCTGTTTGCCCATTCGGAAGGTTCCAGAAGCGTTCATCCTCCGGGACTAAGTCTCTGTGGTTCATCTTCCGGGCTTAAGAAGACCCAAAAGAAGAAGAAGAGAGGGAAAGGAAAGGCACCCGACTTTGAAAGGTAAGGGAAAAGCCAAGGTTGCGAGATAAAAGGAAATGTTTCCACTGCAACTTGGATGGACACTAGAATTGCATTTAATTTAGTTATCCTCATGTTATTTTATCCTAAATTATGTGTGTTAGCTTTAATATCTTGAATTTAAGCATTAGGTGCAAAAGAATTAATTTTGATGTTTTTGTGTTTTAGTTCAAGAATTTAGGAAAATAAGCTAACGGTTAATTAAAGACCGAAATTTGAGATTTTTCTTAACTCCAAAAATCCTCGTGTATTTAGTTTGATTTATAATTGACTTCATAAATTTATTTGGGATTTTTTTGTGTGTAGGAGATTTACAAGAGTCCCTAAGGGCATTTTAGACATTTTACCCAAAGGGTTATATGGTCTTTTTACTCTTAAGGGTATTTTTGTAATTTGTGGAGTTAAAGCAACACCATCTTATATAAGGAGGCTAGGGTTCACAAGTGCCAAGGAGGAGAGAATTTTTGCGACAAGAGGAAGAGGTCGAGAAGAGAAGGAGAACCAAGTGATTGCACTGACAAAGTGTGCGTTGGAGAGACAAATCATGATGGTGTCTTTGCTGTAGCAATCGTGAGGAGGCAATTGTTGGATGCAGACCGAGAGGGGCTTCAATTTTGCTACAGCAAAGCCGAGGGAGTAGATTAGTGAGGGCATTCGGGAGAGCCAACCTACCACTTTGCTGTAGCAATTGCGAGGGACGACATTGGGAGAGTTGGCTCATCGATTTCCGGGCAATCGCGTGAGGTTTGAGGCGTTGAGGCGTCGAGGTTTGCTGAAGCAATCGCGTGAGGTTCTTTGGCGTTGGGAGCCGTCGAGGTTTCTTTGGAAGCAATCGCGTGTGGTTCTTTGGCGTTGGGAGTTGTCGAGGTTTCTTTGGAAGCAATCGCCCGGTTTCTTTGTGAAGTAGGAACCAGAGAACCTTTTTCTTTGAAGCAATTGGCTGTCTGTCTTTGAGGCCATCCAAAGGGTTTTCTTTGAAGCAAAGTGCCCCCACCGCATCCATCGACGCAGGGTCGCCGCTAGGCAATTCTTTGTAGCAAATAGGGCATCCAATATTTTTGCATCACTTACGAGCTCAAAGAGAAGAAAGGTAAATTAGATTTACTTGTTCTTGAAACTTGTTTAGTTGAAAATGATGATTTTACCTCGGATTGATACTTGATTCAGGAGCCACTAATCATGTTTTCTCTTCATTTGTAAAACTAGTTCCTTCAAGGAGCTCGAAGAGGTGAGATGACGCCTTGAGTCGAACGGAGACGTCGTCTCACTGTCTGCAATGATGGGAGATGCCATGCTATTTTTAGAGATAGAATTTTATTTTTAGAAAATCTGTATATAGTTCCTAAAATTAAGAGGAACTTAATTTCTATCTCTTGTTTAATTTAACTTGGCTACTGTATTACCTTTTCATTTAATGAAGTGTTCATTTCAAAGGAAGGTGTCAATATTTGTTGTGCTAAGTTAGAAAACGGCTTGTATGTACTTAAACCGAATGAAACCAAAGCAATTTTAAATCATGAGATGTTTAAAAATGCTAATACTCAAAATAAAAGGCAAAGAATTTCTCCAAATAATAATACCTATCTATGGCATCTTAGACTTGGTCATATTAATCTCAACCGGATTGAGAGACTCACTAAGAATGGACTTCTAAACAAGTTAGAAGATGATTCTTTACCGCCTTGCGAGTCTTGCTTCGAAGGTAAAATGACCAAGCGACCTTTTACTGAAAAAGGTTACAGAGCCATAGAGCCCTTAGAACTTTTGCATTCGGTTCTTTGTGGTCCAGTGAATGTTAAAGCTCGAGGAGGGTACGAATATTTCATTTCATTCATAGATGATTATTCGAGGTATGGTTATCTATGCCTAATGCATCACAAGTCTGAAGCTCTTGAAAAGTTCAAAGAGTATAAGGTTGAAATAGAGAATGCATTAGGAAAAACCATTAAAACACTTCGATCTGATCGAGGTGGAGAGTATATGGATTTGAGATTCCAAGACTATTTGATAGAACATGGAATTAAATCTCAACTCTCAGCACCTAATACACCACAGCAAAATAGTGTATCAGAAATGAGAAATAGAACCTTGTTGGACATGGTTCGTTCTATGATGAGTTATGCTCAATTGCCTGCCTCGTTATGGGGATACGCAGTAGAGACTGCAGTTCAAATCTTGAACATTGTTCCATCAAAGAGTGTTTCAAAAACACCTTTTGAGTTGTGGAAGGGGCGTAAACCTAGTTTACAACACTTCAGGATTTGGAGTTGTCCGACACACGTGCTCGTGACAAACCCAAAGAAACTGGAACCTCGTTCAAGATTGTGTCAATTTGTTGGTTATCCCAAAGAAACGAGAGGTGGTCTTTTCTACGACCCACAAGAAAACAAGGTGATTGTATCGACAAACGCAACGTTCTTGGAGGAAGATCACATGAGGAACCACAAACCGCGTAGTAAATTAGTACTAAATGAAGCTTCACATGAACCAACAAGAGTTGTTGATCAAGCTGGACCTTCATCAAGAGTTGATGGAAAAGCCAACACCTCAAGCCAGTCTTGTCCTTCTCAATCATTAGGAATACCTCGACGCAGTGGGAGGATTGTTACCCAACCTGACCGCTACTTGGGTTTAGCTGAAACTCAAGTTGTCATACCTGATGACGGCGTAGAAGATCCATTGTCTTATGAACAGGCGATGAATGACGCAGACAAGGACAATTGGATCAAAGCCATGGACCTTGAAATGGAGTCAATGGACTTCAATTCAGTATGGGAACTTGTAGACCAACCTGAATGGGTTAGAGCCATAGGGTGTAAATGGATCTATAAGAGAAAAAGAGATGCAGCAGGAAAGGTACAAACCTTTAAGGCTAGACTGGTAGCAAAGGGTTTTCCCCAAAGGGAATGAGTTGATTATGAAGAAACTTTTTCCCCTGTTGCTATGCTGAAGTCTATTAGGATACTCTTGTCCATGGTCGCGTTTTATGACTATGAAATTTGGCAAATGGACGTCAAGACTGCCTTTTTGAATGGTAATCTTGACGAGAGCATCTATATGTCTCAGCCCGAAGGGTTCCTAACCCAAGGTCAGGAGCAAAAAGTTTGCAAGATCAATCAATCCATTTATGGGTTGAAACAAGCGTCCAGATCTTGGAATATAAGATTTGATACTGCGATCAAGTCTTATGGCTTTGACCAAAACGTTGATGAGCCTTGTGTTTACAAGAGGATCATCAACGACAAAGTAGCTTTATTAGTACTTTAGGTGGATGATATCCTACTCATTGGGAATGACGTAGGATACCTAACTAACATAAAGAATTGGTTGAAGACCCAATTTCAAATGAAAGATTTGGGAGAGGCGCAATATGTTCTTGGGATTCAGATCTTTAGGAATCGCAAGAACAGAATGCTAGCACTGTCTCAAGATCTTATATCGACAAAATGTTGGCCCGATATACGATGGAGAACTCCAAGAGGGACTTATTACCCTTCAGGCATGGAGTTCATCTGTCTAAGGAACAGTGTCCTAAGACACCTCAAAAAGTTGAGGATATGAGACGTAATCCCTATGCCTCTGCAGTAGGTAGCTTAATGTATGCTATGTTGTGCACGAGGCCAGACATTTGTTCTGTAGTGGGAATACTCAGTAGGTAACAATCCAATCCAGTGTTAGACCACTGGACAACAGTTAAAAATATCCTCAAGTATCTTAGGAGAATGAGGGACTATACACTTGTGTATGGGACTAAGGGTTTGATCCATACTGGATACACTGATTCTGATTTTCGGACCGATAAGGATTCTCGAAAATCCACATTGGGATCAGTTTTCACCCTTAAAGGGGAAGCTATAGTATGGTGAAGCATCAAGCAAGGATGCATCGCTGACTCCATGATGGAGGTTGAGTATGTCGCTGCTTGTGAAGCAGCTAAGGATGTTGTTTGGCTAAGGAAATTTCTTACTGATTTGGAAGTTTTTCCAAATATGGAATTTCTCATCACCTTATACTGTGACAACAGTGGTGCGATAGCCAATTCGAAGGAACCTCGCAGCCATAAGCAAGGCAAGCACATCGAGAGGAAGTATCACCTGATACGAGAAATAGTGCAATGAGGAGATGTGAGAGTCACGAAGATCGCTTCGGATCACAATATTGTTGATCCATTTACAAAGACTCTGACGGCTAAAGAGCTCGAGGGTCATCTGAAAAGTCTGGGTCTACGAGATATGTACATAGGCTAATCTATGGCAAGTGGGAGATATGTAATAGGGTATACGAATGCCCTAGTTTATTCTATTTCTATCTCTTGTAACCACTGTTTTAGATTATAATGTACCCAACTAGAGTTTTAGTTTAAGTGGGAGTTTGTTGGGTTTTGTGCCCTAAAACTCATAGTTTGTAATTATGTTCTAATTAATCTAATAAAGTGTTATTATTTCAATAAAGAGTTATTGTTCGTTATCTACGAGTTTCCTTTATTTAAACCCTAAATCCAATAAACTAAACATCCAAGTTTGTTAAATGAATCTTTAACTAAATGTAGTGTACATATAAAGAATCTCGGTTCGAGATACAACCTAAAGGGTCTATAGTTAGGGGATAAGGTTTGGGTACCTTACCCTGGTAAAACTATGGATGTGGGCCACTTTGTATATGATACAAACACTGTGATCCTAACGTGTTCGTGTAGATGATATGTGAGTGGGGATATCCTATGTAATGAGATTACATAAGACCGGACCACGAAATAGTAACCTCTAACTGTAACTCCGTTGACTAGTTAGGTTTCTATTTCACTAGGATGACCTAGGCAACTTGATCTCAATCCTGAGCAGATTACGAACTCCTGTTCGCGAGGGATTGTCCTTTGACTAGTATCGGTAAGAGTGGCTAGATTCGCCGACTCAATATGCCTACCTTCTTAGGGACAAGACCGAGTGAGCGGCTGGGAACTTAACTTGGCAAGGTGGAATTCACTCTTTCCCGCCTACTAGGATAAGTAGAGGAATGTTCCCTTAAGTGGTGTCTCTGGGACTTGAACAAAGGGCCCGACCCTCTCATTGGCGAGAGAGACTCTGTTTGTTGGTAGGACCACAAACAAATTGTTCATTATAGGAGCACTGGTACTTAAGGCACAAGATGTAAACTATGGGTAAAATGGTAATTTGACCCAGCTAGTGTTACGAACATTCGTGAAGGATTGACTTGTTGTTATTGGTCAATATCCGTGGACATAGAAATATATCTGCAGTGAGAAGGTGCAGCTGCGGGACTTTAGTGGAGTGTTCCTACAGTTAACGAATGTTGATTGGGAGGTTAATGAGATTAACCGAGCCATCTTGTATCGTTGGAGCTTCTTATCTGTAGGTCCATTAGGTCCACCTTCTAGCTCGTAAAGGATTATTAGATCATTTGAATTTGAAATGTTCAAATTCATTAGGAAATATATTTAATGTATATGGATACGATATAATATATAGTTTGGGAACTATATATTATAAATTTAATGTGAATATGATTCATATTAAATTATATGAGAGAATTAAATATTTGAAAGAGTTCAAATATTAAATTCAAATGCGAATGTGATTCATCTTTGAAAACTATAGGTTAAAATTTAATGTGCACTGGATGTACATTAAAACTATAGGTTAGAGGGATATATTGATTAGATGTGATTTAATCCAAATTAAATATATGATATTTAATTTGTTTTATTTAAATGTGATTTAAATTAATAATTAAATATTATTTAATTGTTATTTTAATAATAAAATAAGGAAACGTGTCTTCCAGTCACGTTCCCACTATCCCCTTCCTTCTCCCTATCGATAGCTTAACAGGGAGAAGGGGTGTGAATTGATCGATGGATTTTGGCAATTGAAGAATTGCAACTGCCTGAAACTCTCTCTCTCACTCTCACATTCCCAAATACTCCAATCATTGGATTCCTTCCCACAAAGGAATTGATCAAAAGCATCCAGAGAATCGAAGGTTTTCTTACTGGTAGTGTCCTGTTAGAGAAAACAGAGGAGTTCTTTTGGGTGTACCTGTGTTGTTGGATTCTCTAAGAGCAAGGAGTTGCTGTTTGAGGAAAAACTACAAAGGTAATACTTTTTCCCTTTTTTCGTTTAATTGTTAAATCAATTTAAGCATGTTTGCATGTAAACCTCCACGTTTAATTAGATTAAAAAGCATGCTTGTTCTGTTTGTTATTGTCAATGTATTGGTTTTTGTTTCAATTAAAACAATCAAGCAGATTATGATCCCAAACACGTTTTCGCTGCTCAAGGAGATCAGATCTCCATCAAGATCAACCTTGGTGGGAAGGTTTCCAACAATTTGATGGGAAGGTTTCCAACAATCAAGCCAATTTCAAAGAGAGAGAGAGTTTGTTGCCTATGAATCTCAATTCGATCATTTCATCTTCTCTTCTCCCAACTGAGAAGAAGAAGCACTCTAGAGGGCAACTCCCCACTCCCTATCGATTAGGGAGTTGGGATACATGGGGAACATGTCCTCTTGACACGTTCCCTCCTTATTTAATTATATTATTTAATAAATAATCAAAATATAAATTAAATAATATAATATAATTAATTAAATCATATTTAATTAATCATAAATTAAATATCATATATTAAATATAGATTAAATCACATTTAATCTATGATCCCTCTATCCTATAGTTTTAATGCACATCTTATGCACATTAAATTTTAACCTATAGTTTTTTTTAAACATGAATCTCATTCACATTTAAATTAATATTTGAACTCTTTCAAATATTTAGTTCTCTCATATAATTTAATATGAATCATATTCACATTAAATTTATAATATAGAGTTCCAAAATTTTATATTATAATGTATTTATATACATTAAATTTATTCCCTAATGAATTTAAACATTTCAAATTTAAACGATCTAAGAACCCTTTACGAGCTAGAAGGTGAACCTAATGGACCTACAGATCAGAAGCTCCAACGATATGAAATTATTCGGTTAATCAATTAACCTCCTAATCAACATTCGTTAATTGCGGGAACACTCCACTAAAGTCCCGCAACTGTACTATTCTCACGGCATATATATTTATGTGTCCACTGATATTAACCAATAGTAGCAAGTTAATCCTTCACGAATGTTCATAACCAGCTGGGTCAAATTATCGTTTTACCCTCTGGTTACATCTTCTACGTGAAGTACGAGTGCTCCTCTAATGAACAATTTGTTTGTGGTCGTGCCAACAAACAGAAGTCCCTCTCGGGTCAATAAGAGGGTCGGACCCTTTGTTCAAGTCCCGGAGACACCATTTATGGAAACGTTCATCTACTTACCTTAGTAGTCGGGAAGGAGTGAATTCCATCTTTCTAGGCTAAGTCCCCAGCTATTCACTCGGTCTTGTCCCCAAGAAGGTAGGCATATTGAGTCGGCGAATCTGGCCACTCTCACCCATACTAGTCAAACGACAATCCCTCACAAACAGAAGTTTGTAACTTGCTCAGGATTGAGATCAAGTTGCCTAGGTCATCCTAGTGAAATAGAATCCTAGCTTGTCAACGGAGTTACATCTAGTGGTTACTATTTCGCGGTCTGGTCTTATGTAATCTCATTAAGTAGGATATCCCCACTCACATGTCATCTACACGAACACGTTAGGATCACAATGTTTGTATCATATACAAAGTGGGTCATATTCATAGTGTTACCATGGTAAGGTACCTAAACTTAATCCTCTTACTATAGACCCTTTAGGCTGTATCTCGAACCGAGATCCTTTATATGTACACTACATTCAGTTCAAGATACATTTTACAGTCTTGGATGTTTAGTTTATTGGATTTCGGGTTAAAACAAGGGCAATATCGTAAATAATGAACAATAACTCTTTATTGAAATAATAACTCTTTATTACAATAATTAAAACAAAATTACAAACTACGAGGGCACAAACCCAACAAACTCCTACTTGAACTAAAACTCTAGTGGGGTACATCATATTCTAAAACAGTGGTTACAGAGATACAAATTCAATAAACTACGACATCGATATACCTATTACATATCTCCCACTTTCCCTAGATTAGCCTATGTACATATCTCGTAGACCTAGACTTTCCAGATGACCCTCGAACACTTTAGCCGTGAGAGTCTTTGTAAACAGCCTCTTTAGTTGTTTCACAAGTAGCGACATACTCAACCTCCATCATGGAGTCAGCGATGCATCCCAGCTTAATGTTTTGCCATACTATAGCTCTCCATTAAGAGTGAAAACTGATCCCGATGTGGATTCCTTAGAATCCTTATCGGTTTAAAAATCAGAGTCAGTGTATCCAGTAAGGATCAAATCCTTAGTCCCATACACAAGCGTATAGTCCCTCGTGCTCCTAAGATACTTGAGGATATTTTTAACTGTGGTCCAGTGGTCTAACCTTTGATTTGATTGGTACCTACTGACTATTCCCACTGCATAACAAATGTTTGGCCTCGTGCACAACATAGCATACACTAAGCTACCTACTGCAGGCATAGGGAATACGTCTCATATCCTCAACTTCTTGAGGTGTCTTAAGACAATGTTCCCTAGACAGATGAACTCTATGCCTGAAAGGTAATATGCCCCTCTTTGAATTGTGCATCGAATATCGGGCCAACATTTTGTCGATATAAGATGCTTGAGACAGAGCTAGCGTTCTGTTCTTGCGATTCCTGAAAATCTGAATCCCAAGAACATACTGCGCCTCTCCCAAATTTTCATTTGGAATTGGGTCGCCAACATATTTTTTATGTCAGTTAGGTATCCTACATCATTCCCAATAAGTAGGATATCATCCACATAAAGTACTAAGAAAGCTACCTTGTCGTTGATGATCCTCTTGTAAACACAAGGCTCATCAACGTTTTGAAGAAAGCCATAAGACTTGATCGCAGTATCATATCTTATATTCCAAGATCTGGATGCTTGTTTCAACCCATAAATGGATCAATTGAGCTTGCAAACTCTTGGCTCCTGACCTTGGGTTATGAACCCTTTGGGTTGAGACATATAGATGCTCTCGTCAAGATTACCATTCAAAAAGGCAGTCTTGACGTCCATTTGCAAAATTTCATAATAATAAAATGCGTTTATGGACAAGAGTATCCTAATAGACTTAAGCATAGCAACAGGAGAAAAAATTTCCTCGTAGTCAACTCCTTCCCTTTGGGTAAAACCCTTTGCTACAAGTCTAGCCTTAAAGGTCTGTACCTTTCCGGTTGCATCTCTCTTTCTCTTGTAGATCCATTTACACCCTATGGGTCTTACCCCTTCAGGTTGGTCTACAAGTTTCGACACTGAATTGAAGTACATTGACTCAATTTCAAGGTCCATGGCTTTGATCCATTGGTCCTTATCTACGTCATTCATTGTCTGTTTATAGGACAATGGATCGTCTACATTGTCATCATGTATGACAACTTGAGTTTCAGGTAAACCCAAGTAGCGGTTAGGTTAGGAAACAACCCTCCCACTGCGTCGAGGCATTCTCAACGATTGAGAAGGATGAGACTGACTTGATGTGTTGGCTTCTTCACCAACTCTTGATGAAAGTCCACCTTGATCAACAACTCTTGTTGACTCATTTGTAGCTTCATTTAATACTAATTTACTACGTGGGTTATGGTTCCTCATGTGATCTTCCTCCAAGAAAGTGGCGTTTGTCGATACAATCACCTTGTTTTCTTGAGGGTCGTAGAAAAGACCACCTCTCGTTTCTTTTAGATAGCCAACAAATTGGCATAATCTTGAACGAGGTTCCAGTTTTTTTAGATTTGTCACCAGCACGTGTGCCCGACAACCCCAATTCCTGAAGTGTTGTAAACTAGGTTTACACCCCTTCCATAATTCAAAAGGTTTTTCAGAAACACTCTTTGATGGACCAATGTTCAAGATTTTAACCGCAGTCTCTACTGTGTAACCCCAAAACGAGGCGGACAATTGAGCATAACTCATCATAGACCGAACCATGTCTAACAAGGTTCTATTTCTCCTTTCTGACACATCATTCTGCTGTGGTGTATTAGGTGTTGAGAGTTGAGATTTAATTCCATGTTCTATCAAATAGTCCTGGAATCTCAAATCCATATACTCTCCACCTCGATCGGATCGAAGTGTTTTAATAGTTTTCCCTAATGTATTCTCTACTTCAGCTTTATACTCTTTGAACTTTTCAAGAGCCTTAGACTTATGATGCATTAGGTATAGATAACCATACCTTGAATAATCATCTATGAAAGAGATGAAATATTCATACCCTCCACAAGCTTTGACATTCACCGGGCCACAAAGATCCGAATGTATAAGCTCTAAGGGCTCTATGGCTCTATAACCTTTTCCAGTAAAAGATCGCTTGGTCATTTTACCTTCCAAGCATGATTCACAAGGAGGTAAAGAATCATCTTCTAACTTCTTTAGAAGTCCATTCTTGGATAGTCTCTCAATCCAGTTGAGATTCATATGACCAAGTCTAAGATGCAAAAGATAGATTTTATTAGGAGAAATTCTTTGTCTTTTACTTTTAGTATTAGCAGTTTTAAACATCTCATGATTTAAAATTGCTTTAGATTGTTTCAGTTTAAGTACATACAAGTGAAGGGAATCGAGTCCCGCAACGGAAGCGATTGTGAATCGCGCGCTCTTGATTTAGTTACAACAATTTATTCAAGAACAAAAACAACTATATTAAGCATATAAACATAATGGACAACAAGAAATATTACCTTTGAAGAACCTTTCTTCAAGTGCTCCTCTCTCCCACGATCACGATCTCAGCAACACAAACCACGAACGGAATAAGACACGACCACTAGATCTTCTCCATTGTTCTCTAGGTGGGGGAGGAATTTGGGTTCCATTTAGGAGATATGAGATGTTGTGAGAGAGAAGTTTGTGTTTTGGAACCTTTTCAACAACACAACAAAAGCTTGAAATCACTTAACCTAGTTGCATCTCATGCAACCATATATATAGGGAAATATGATAGAAATGACCATCCTACCCCTTCTTTATTCTCTCTTAAGTATATGGTTTATATGTGAATCTAATTCACATTAAAACTATATATTATATTAATTATATCATATATAATTGATATAACACCTCATGTATGAAATTGAACACTTCAATTTCATTCCTAACTTTATACCCTCAATATTACCATGTTGAGCCAACGGAGGGACCTAATGGACCTACAGTTCATGAGCTCCAATGATATGAGATTAACTGATCAAACTCTTTGATCTAGTTAATCAATATTCATTAACTACAAGTCACTTCACTATAGACTTGTAGTTGCACTCTCCTCACTGTAGATAATATTGTGTCCACTAATATAGTCATTACCCATGAGTCGACCCTTCACAGGTTGTCCGTAATTAAAGTTGGATCAAATTACCGTTTTACCCCTATGATTACCTCTTTGTTCCTTAAGCACCACTGATCCTCTAATGAACAACAAGTCTAAGGTCCTACCTTAGACTCATACCCTCTTAAGGGAATAACCTATCTAATTCCTTAGTGTAGGAATGAGTAAATTCCATCTTGTACAGTTAAGTTTCCAGCTACCTACGATGTTACGTCTCGAGAAGGTAGGCTTATTGAGTCTGGCCATGTGCCACTCTCACCCATACTAGTCTAATGACAAACCCCTATAACCTGGAGTTCTTAACTTGCTCAGATTTGAAGTCGAGTCACTAATGACCATCTATAAATTACTAGTCTTATCACATTAGCGATTGTTACATGGTTAGACTAATAATTTGCGATCCGGTCTTGTATGAACTCTTCATACAGGATGCCCCCACTCGCATGTCAACTACATGAATGAGTTGGATTACCTCATTTGTACTAATTAAAAAATGGGTCGCATCCATGGTGTTTCCAGAATGAGGTTTCCAACCTTATTCTTATACCATAGACCATTTAGGTTATATTCTTGAACACAATCCAAATAGTGTCCACTACACTGATGTTCAAGATATATGTTATAACCTTGGAGTTTAGTTTATTGGATTTATAAAGGAAGACTGTAATTCTATCAAAACAAATATCCCTTTATTTAATTGATCAAAATTACACAAGTTTAGGGCATAAATCCCAACAACAAGCCGTCTTCTAACATAGCAGAACAAATATTGACACCTTTTTCTAAATGAACATTTCATTAAATGAAAAAGAAATACAATATTCATGTTCAATTAGACAAGAGATAGAAATCAAGTTCCTCTTAATCTTAGGAACTATGTACATATTTTTTAAATATAAAAATCTATCTCTAAAAAACAGCTTGGCATCTCCCACTGCACGAGCTGAGACGACGTCTCCCGTTCCGAGCCTGAGCGTCATCTCTCCCTCTTCAAGCTCCTTGAAGGAACTTGTTTCCTGTAAAGAAGAGCAAACGTTATTAGTGGCTCCTGAATCAAGTATTAGGTAAAATCATCATTTTTCACTAAGCAAGTTTCAAGAGCAAGTAAATCGGGTTTACCTTTCTTCTCTTTGATCTTAGCAAGGTACTTTGGGTAGTTTCGCTTCCAGTGCCTGTCCATGTTGCAGTGGAAACACTTTCCTTTGTCTGCAACCTTGGCCTTTCCCTTGCCCTTATCAGCAGCAGGTGCCTTCCCTTTCCCTCCTATCTTCTTCTTTTGGGTCTTCTTAAGCCTAGAAGATGGACCACAAGACTTAGTCCCAGAGGATGAACCCTTCTGGAACCTTCTGGAATGGGCAAACAAATTTGCCTCTCCATCAGCTTGTCCCTTATTCTTCATAAGAGACTGGAAAGTCTACAGTTCATTGAGGAGAATAGTCAGGTTGTCCTCTATCTTGTTCATCACCGCATTGTTGCGGAATTGCAGGAAACTCTTCGGAAGAGATTCTAGGATGAACGACACATGACTTTGCTCGTCTATGACCGCGTCTTCATTTCAACCACGTTGAAGTGGACCATCAGATTGAGAACGTGTTCTCTCACCGATGACCCCTCCTTCATACGGGAGTTATAAACGTACTTGAGGGATTCGTGTCGAAGTTGTCCAGACGAATGTCCAAACATGTTCTGCAACGAACTCATGATCTCACGAGCTGAGACCATGCCCTCGTGCTTTTTGGCCAGAACATCACAAAATGTAGACCTTGGCCTTGATCTAGCGGTCGTACGCTCCTCAACAGATTGAGGAGCGTTTCGAGCAGGGATCGTATTCAGGTTGGACTTCCACGTAGTATAGTTTTCGTCAGTTAAACGTTCGCTTTTGAGTAAGGCTATAATTGAGAACGACATGAAATTTCAAAAGTAGTTCTAATTAATTATGCTTTAAACCCATTATAAACCAATCAATTTTACAAAAATTATCAAAGAACCCTAGTGTTTAAATTAAACCTTTAATTTTGCAACGATATTTCAAGGGTTTAGAACAAAAGCCACCGTCGGGTGGTCAGTCACTCCCCCCCTGAATTGAGACTATCTCAGCTAATTCTCACTACCAGAACATCTCATGCCCCAATGATTCTTAGCTACCGTTTGTTTGGTCAAGGACTTGTTAACTAGCTTAACTTATACCGTAAATGTGACCCTACCATTTCATATACAATAGGTCCGAGCCAACAGGCTACTATTAAGAAAGACAACTATTGACAAATTACCTAAGAGACCCTATCCATTTCTTGAGTTTGCGGTGTTCCGATCCCTATAGTTAGGCCCTCTGTAGGGATTGGTTGTTCCAGGATTACCTAGCAGGCGGACTATAGAAATCTCACGGTGCGACCTAATGGAGGAGACCGTAGGATACATTGACACGCGTCCTGCTCCCATTTACTATGGATACTTCCCTCATTCACCTTGTTATTGAACCATGCAAACAATTACCGTAGGGGGACGCCCTATTGACGCCGTGTAGCCGAGCATGGAACTACTCTTGAGGACGTGAGAGTAAACTTGATGCGAACACCTCATTTTCTCCCACTGAAGTAGGTTAGGGTATAGGTTTAACATAGTCGGATTCTGGCTAAAAGAATCTATCTAAGTCTATGCCTATTATAACTTTTATAACTAGGTCTTTTAACCTTATGTCTAGGTGAATAAACATTTTAATTACCTAGATATAAACAGAACTATGGTTAATTAAACTCAAGTTCTAGGTCAGTTCCCAGGTACGAGGTGTTTAGTTAACCGTCAGCTTAAGTACCCCAAACCTTAGGTAGAACTTCACCGGTAGAGTTCCCTTATAACCAATGTCCTATTGTCCTACTATATTTTAAGCTATTTAAAATACTATGTAAGACAAACTTCTAATCCTATTAGAAAATAAACTTAGGTCTAAATTAATTTTAAACAATTTAAAACGAATTCAGTTTAACCCAAGTTCCTATGTTTGCATGTAATTCTTTATTATAGGTTATGGTTTCTAAAACCCCTTTATTTATAACTTTTATAAATTTTAATAATTAACCTATGACAAGGAACCATATTATAAAACCAACAAATAATTTCAAATTCGAGTTATAAAAGATATTCAACTAATTGAATAACGAAAATTACTTAAATAAAATAACATTTATTTTAAACTAAGTAATTTCATGTTCCATGCAATTTATTTTCCATATAATCTAAATATAACAATTATAATTAATTACCCATAAAAAAAATTAATCATACATTTCTACCATATTTATATAACACTTATACAAATAAAAAAAATGCATGAACATGCTTATCCTATGGTGGGAAAAATTCTAAAGCACATTCATAAAGAAAAATAGTTGTAAAACCGGAAAAATTTGGCCCCTAAAGTGCAAAAATAATAAAATTACATTGATTTCATTACATAACTGGTCCAAAAATCCTTGAACCGGGCTCAGACCGCTCGAATCGAACTAAAACCGACCCAAACCGCCCAAAAGAGTTATGTACCTTCAGTTTGGCGTCACGGCGTTGCAACGCTGAAGGGAGCGTTGCAACGCCGACTTCATTCGTGCTTGCGTCAGGCATCGGGGTAGCGTTGCAACGCTGAGGGGCAACGTTGCAACGTTGTTGACCCTTAGAACTTCCGCATCAATAGGGACTTCGGCGTTGCGACGTCGTTCCTCAGCGTTGCAACGCTGTTGCTCGACATCAACATTTTCCTTCAAACACAGCAGCTTCAATTGCCAATTTCTCCTTCGTCCAAATTGCATCAAACTGGTCCCGAACAACTCACAACTCAATTACATACTCAATTATGCACTTTAATGTCCAAAAACATAGAGGCCTTTACATTTAAATTGATAAAATCAAAGCAAACTAATGCCAAAAAGTTCCTAAACAGTTTTACAACAAACCAAAATGCAATTCCCACCTAATCAATGCAAATTTGTTTCAACCAAAATAAAACAAGCATTGCTCTGATACCAATTGATGAGGATCTGATCCCCTTAAACAACAGAAACATGGTTAAAAGATCAAAATTGCTTGATTGTTTTTTGTTGAAAACAAATACCAGTACATTGGCAATAAAAAAAAGATAAGCATACAACTCCTAATCTAATTAGGCACGAAAATTAAACATAAAAACATGTTATTTAACAATTAAACTAAAAGGACAGAGATGATATCCTTTGCAGTTTCAATTCAGCAACTCTTTGCCAATCGTACAACAATACAGGAATGCAGAGAAACTCCTCTGTTCTTTCTTCACCACAGAGACAACACCACGCAGTAAACCTCCTATGTCTCTGAGCAGCTTAGATCAACCTTGGTGGGAAGGTTTTCAACAATTTGGAAGGTGGGGAATTTCAAAGAGAGACAGATTCTTGCCTATGAATCTCAATTCGATCATCTCATCTTCTCTTCTCCCAATTGAGAAGAAGAAGCACTCCAGGGGGCAACTCGATCCCCACTCCCTATCGATTAGGGAGTTGGAAGACATGGGGAACGTGTCCTCCTGGCACGTTCCCTCCTTATTTAATTATATTATTTAATAAATAATCGAAATATAAATTAAATAATATAATATAATTAATTAAATCATATTTAATTAATCATAAATTAAATATCATATAGTTAATATAGATTAAAACACATTTAATCTATTATCCCTCTATCCTATAGTTTTAATGCACATCTTATGCACATAAAATTTTAACGTATAGTTTTTTTTTAACATGAATCTCATTCATATTTAAATTAATATTTAATCTCTTTAAAATATTTAATTCTCTCATATAATTTAATATGAATCATATTCACATTAAATTTATAATATATAGTTCCAAAACTTTATATTATAATGTATCTATATACATTAAATTTATTCCCTAATGAATTTGAAGATTTCAAATTCAAACGATCTAAGAACCCTTTACGAGCTAGAAGGTGGACGTAATGGACCTACAGATCCGAAGCTCCAATGATACGAAATTATTCGGTTAATCTCATTAACCTCCTAATCAACATTCGTTAACTGCGGGAACACTCTACTAAAGTCCCGCAGCTGCACTCTTCTCACTGCAGATATATTTATGTGTCCACAGATATTGACCAATAACAACAAGTCAATCCTTCACGAATGTTCGTAACACCAGCTGGGTCAAATTACCGTTTTACTCCTGGTTACATCTTGTACGTTAAGTACCAGTGCTCCTCTAATGAACATTTTGTTTGTGGTCCTACAAACAAACAGAAGTCCCTTTCGGGCCAATGAGAGGGTCGAACCCTTTGTTCAAGTCCCAGAGACAGCACTTATGGGAACATTCATCTACTTACCCTAGTAGTTGGAAAGGAGTGAATTCCATCTTTCTAGGCTAAGTCCCCGGCTGCTCACTCGGTCTTGTCCCCAAGAAGGTAGGCATATTGAGTCGGCAAATCTGACCACTCTCACCCAGAGTAGTCAAAGGACAATCACTCGCAAACAGGAGTTCGTAACTTGCTAGGATTGAGATCAAGTTGACTAGGTCATCCTAGTGAAATAGAAACCTAGCTAGTCAACGAAGTTACATCTAGCGGTTACTATTTCGCGGTCCGGTCTTATGTAATCTCATTACATAGGATATCCCCACTCACATGTAATCTACACAAACATGTTAGGATCACAGTGTTTGTATCATATACAAAGTGGCCCACATCCATAGTGTTACCAGGGTAAGGGACGCAAATCTTATTCCCTTACTATAGACCTTGTAGGTTGTATCTCGAACCGAGATCCTTTATATGTACACTACATTCAGTTCAAGATACATTTTACAGCCTTAGATGTTTAGTTTATTGGATTTATGGTTAAAACAAGGGCAATATCGTAAATAACGAACAATAACTCTTTATTGAAATAATAACTATTTATTACAATAATTAGAACAAAATTACAAACTACGAGTTTTAGGGCACAAACCCCAATAGGAATAAACACTAATGTATAAAGATACATTATAATATAAAGTTTTAGAACTTTATATTATAAATTTAATTTGAATATGATTCATATTAAATTATATGAGAGAATTAAATATTTGAAAGAGTTCAAATATTAATTTAAATGTGAATGAGATTCATATTTAAGACTGAATGAGATTCATATTTAAAACTATAGTTTAAAATTTAATGTGCATAAGATGTGCATTAAAACTATAGGTTAGAGAGAAAATTCATTAAATGTGATTTAATTTAAATTAAGTATATGATATTTAATTTAATATTAATTAAATATGATTTAATTAATTAATTATATTATTTAATAATTAATTTGATTATTTATTAAATAATTAAATAAATAAAAAAATGGGAACGTGTCAGGAGGACACGTTCCCCACGTCCCCTCTAACTCCTTATCGATAGGGAATGGGGGAGGTGTCCCTCTGGCCTTATCTTCTCGATGGTGAAGAGAAGAAGGTTGATCGATCGCTCAAGCAATTGAGAATTGCGGTAGAATTCTCTCTGTCTCTCAAAACTCAAAATCCCTCTTCTAATAGTTGGAGGCTTCCCACCAAGCCTTGGTCTAAGAACTCAAAGGATAGAAGGTTAACTCTCGTGGTAGTGTCTAGTTGGAACAAAGGAGAAGTTTTTGGTTGTTGTTGTTGCACTGTACAATTTTGGAGAAGTTAGGAATTGCAGTTGATAGTGAGACTACAAAGGTAGTCAAGTTTCTCCCTTTAGTCTAGATTGTACAACATATTAATTTAACTTTAATCCATGCTTTATTTGAAATTTGCTTATCTCTGTATTTTGCCAATGTATGGATTTTTGAAGTAAACCAAAACAATCAAGTAAAATTCGATCTCAGTTTTACGTTTCCGCTGCTCATGGTAATTCGATTCCCTTCAATAAGCTACTAGGTGCCTAAAAAAAATCCCCAAGGTAAACTTGCATCACTTTGATACCAAGGGCACTAGCTTTCGCACAACTATCACAAAGAACCTTACCTAGAGCAGTTGCTCGGTAGGTGGCCTAATTGATCATGATAGAGACAACATTTTTTATCATTGATCTTTAAAACACATTACAAGCATATACTTCTTTTCTTTCTTTTCTACGACTTTTTCTTTCACTAAAATGATTTTGACTTTTGAGCTCGTTTTTTTCCTTTCTTTTCTTTTCTTGCTGACATATTAACACTCTTTCCTCACTGTCAAACTAATGCCTAAGCCTATCAGGATGACAACAAACATATAAATCCTATAACACTACCCTAGGCCTTTAAGACATCAAGAGGGGAGCTAAAGTATGGGAGAACATACAAGAAACTTGAGGAAGAAGTTCTGAATATGCTAGATCCAGACAAGATAATCATGCTTCAACAATTTGCAAGTAACAAGACTAGGGAGAACATCTCATCAATCGTCTTAATCATGCATCATACATCTAAAATCTTCCAAGAGAAGCTAAAAAACTCCTAAATTTTAAAAAAGTACATACTTAGCATAATTAATCAATAGTCCAAACAAAAGTGTTAAAGGATTCCACATAAAAGCACATTATGCCAACCTAAAAATAGGTCCGAGCTCAGATGCTCAAGAATTCAACCAATAATGCTAAATAATTAAACATTAAAGCTCAAAATTAAACAATGCCCACTCCCATGAAAGGATTGAATCCCGTAACGGAAGCGTTGAAATCATTTTTGCTCTGTAATTACGTTATGAAATCATACACAAAACATAAAGTTAAGCATAAATAAGAAGAAGAAATTTACCTTTGCAGAAAACTCTTCTTGTAATCCTTCTCCAATTACTCTCGATCTCAACAATCAATCCGAACACTTCTAGCAAGTCTTCTCCGTGTTCTCTAAGAGATGGAGAATGGTAGAATTTCTTTTTGGGGATTTGGGAGAGAGAGAAATGTAGACAAAATTTGAGTAATTTTGAAATCCTTACTTCCAAAATTGTGACAATCGAAGGGAATGAAACTCCCGCAGCGGAAACGACATGAAACGTCTTGGTGTTCGTTGTGAAGTTTTTTTCTTAAAATTGAATTAAACTACTTTAGGCTAAACATGTTGATTTAAGAAGAAAACAAGAAAGTAAAGGTACTTACTTGTTGAAGAACTCTTCTTCGACGTTTCCTTCTCCGATCACGATCTCTTTTCATTCCAACGATCTCTACACACGATCTCACAAACCGAATAGTTTGGACACCTCCAAATAGTCTTCTCGGTTATTCTCGATCGATTGAGGGTGAGTGGTGGGACTCCCTTTGGATTTTGGGTGGAGATAAATTGAGAGAGAATTGAGAGAAGAGAGAAAGCTCTTTGGATGGAATTCCAAAAAAATGAGCAATCTCTTACAAAAGGCTTCTCACAAAGCCTATATATAATGGTGAGTGGTGGAGTTGAAATCTCCACTAAATCACCATTTTACCACAACCTTATAATATTCAAATCATATTTGCATTTTACATACAATAAGGTATCTCATACCTTATTATACAGATCTCATTTGTATAATTGTGGAATTTTAAATTGAATCACATTCATTAGCTACGGTAACACTCCACATAAAGGGGCATTATGTCAATTATATGTGATATGATTGATATAATATATAGTTTAATGTGAATGTGATTCATAATAAACTATACTATTGCCTAATTAGGGAATTATGGTATAATTAGAGAAATTAATTATGAGAGATGTGTAAAATTGAATATGATTCAATTAATTCCACATTATGGAAATATGATTTATATATTAAGGTAAGTGATACCATATATTATGTAATTAGGCAAATATGATTTGCATATTACGTGATTTGTGCAATTAGTGGGCTAAATGGGTGGAGAATTTATCTTCACCCTCATCCACTTTAAAAGCATCATTTGAGATTCATTTTGGGACAACTCAAGTCACTTTTAAAGGGAATGAAATCCCGTGAAGCGGAAGGGTGATTGAATCACCGTGGTATCGTTGCGAAATTCGTTTTCTTAAAATCATTTCTATCACATAAAAACTAGGACTAAACATAAAAATAAGAAGAAAAACAACAAGTACACTTACTTGTTGAAGAACCGTCTCAAGTTTTTCTTCTCTGTTCACGAACCCTTCGTGATCACGATCTCAACGTACTCGATCTCCTAGAACAGTGAGTAACCCGGACACCTCCACACAGTTTCTCGGTTGTTCTACTTTTGGTAGAAGAAGAGTAGTGAAACTCTTCTTTTTGGGTTAAAGGAAGGAGAAATTGAGAGAGATGTTGAGAGAGAATGCAAGAGCTCTTTCGTGAGATTTCCAAAAAATGAGCCTTGTGTTACCAAATCCTTCTTGCAAAGGAGTTTAAATAATGGTGATAGGTGAAGTTGAAATCTCCACCTATTTACCATTTAACCACAACCATAGGTTATGCAAATCATATTTGCATAACCATATATAATAAGGTATCTCATATCTCATTATACAAATCACATTTGTATAATTGTGGATTTTAAATTGAATCACATTCAATTTGATTTCTCTCAATCCAATTTCTCCTAATTAGCCCTAATTCAACAATTAGGCTAACCTATAGTTTATTCTAATCTCATTCACATTAAACTATATAATATGTCAATCATATCACATATAAATGACATAAATACCCTTTAATGAACTTGAACACTTCAAATTCACAGCAAAACTATAAACCCTCTATTAATCGAGTTTGAGCCAACCGAGGGACCGAATGGACCTACAGTGACGAGCTCCGATGATCCGAGACTAACCTGTCAAACTCTTTGACCCGGTTAATCAACATTCATTAGCTACGGTAACACTCCACTAAAGCCCGTAGCTGCACTCCCGTCAGTGTAAGACAAGTTGTGTCCACTAACAAAACCAATGCCCATGAGTCGACCTTTCACAGGTTGTTCGTAGACACTGCTGGGTCAAATTACCGTTTCACCCCTGTGTCTACTTCTTGCTCCTTAAGTCCCCACTGCTCCTCTAATGAACAACAACGTTGTATGGTCCAACCATCAACAACACCCCTCTCGTGCCAGTGAGAGGGTGGGTGCCCGTTGTCCAAGCCCTGGAGACAACACTTAAGGGAACAACCCCTTTAATTTCTCTAATGGCGGGAACGAGTGAATTCCATCTCGCGTAGTTAAGTTCCCAACTCCCCACGTGGTCCTGTCCTTGAGAAGATAGGCTTATTGGGTGAGTAACTGTGACCACCCTCACCCGTACTAGTCAAAGGACAGACCTCCGCAGATAGGAGTCCGTAACACGCTCAGGATTCAGGTCGAGTCACTGCTGGTCATCTACGAAGTTATTAGTCTCATACTGTTAACTGTGTTACATCAGTAGGTTTAATAATTCACGGTCCAGTCTTGTACAATCTCATTGCACAGGATTCCCCCACTCTCATGTCAACCACATGAATGAGTCAGATCACCTCGTTTGTATCGAATACAAAGCGGGTCGCATCCACAGCGTATCTAGGATTAGGTCTCCAATCTTATCCATATACTGTAGACCGTTCAGATCATTAACTCGAACGTGATCCTCCCTGTGTGTCCACTACACACCGTTCAAGTTCTAGTTCTCTCATAAATTTAATGACCCTGGAGCTTAGTTTATTGGACAAATTTTGTAAAAATGCGAGACACAAAGAGATGGAAGAAATAACACTTATTTATTTCAAATGGTAATATTACAAACAAAAAGAGATTAGGACATACATCCCAACAACTTTTTTGATTTGCAAGTTCCAAAAACTCCAAATCTCTCTAAAGTTTCTCTCTACAATCCATTCCTCTAAAAGAGAATCCCACCATTCTCCCTCACCTAGAGAACAATCAAGAAGACTCCTTGGAGGTGTACGGATCGTGTTCAGTGCGTAGAGATCGTTGAGAAATTGTGAGTAGAGAAAAGGATTACTAGAAGAAGAAATCTTCAAAGGCAAATTTTGTTGCCCTTTTATGCTTAACCTAGGATGCATGTGTTTGAATTTAATTCGAGTAACACAATCGAGGCAATAACGATTCAAATCGCTTCCGCTGCGAGATTCCATCCCATCAATCCATATACTATAGATCATTTGGGTTACACACTTGAACACGATCCTACTTATGTGTCTACTAAACACTATTCAAGTTCTCATAAGCATAACCCTTGAGCTTAGTTGATTGGATTTAAGTTTAAAATGCGAGAACACGATAAATGATGAAAAATAACTCTTTATTGAATTTATCGAATATTTACAAACTACACGAGTTTAGGGCATAAAGTCCCAACACTTCAACCTAAATTCATGCAATACCCTTAAAATATCAAATTCTGAAAACATGTAAGGACAAAAATAAGGGGAACAGAGTGTTGGGTTTTATGCCGAAAAACTCATAGTTTTTAAATTTGTAATTTGTTTCAATTTTATCAATAAAGTGTTATTGAACTTATTCAATCAGTTTTGTTGAATTTTATATTAGTTTTGCTTTAAAAATAACCTTAAGTATAATAAACTAAAATCCTAGGTTGTGTTTTGTGTCTTGAACTATATGTGGAGACATACATGAATCAAAGTTCAAGAAACAACCTAAAGGATCTAAAATATAGGGATGAGGTTAGATACCTTATCCTTGTGACATTATGGATACTACCCACTTTGTATTTATACAAACACAATGATCCAACGTGTTCGTGCAGGTGACATTTGAGTGAGGATGTCTTATGTGATGAGTTCACATAAGACCGGACCGCAAAATAATAACCAGTAGATGTAACTTCGTCAACTATTTAGGTTTCTATTTCAATAGGATGACTTAGGCAACTTGATCTTGATCCTAAGAGCATTATGAACTTCTATTTAGGTTTCTATTTCAATAGTATGGGTGTGACAATTGGCACGCGTCCACATGGGTGTGTGCACACATAATGCACTGAGGTAGTGCAGGCGATGCACATGCATTGGAGTCGGGCAACGCGTCTGCTCATCTCTTTTTTCATGGCATTCGGAAGGCTAGATTTTCTAAGTGTGTTAGAGGATTGTTAGAGGATTTTGGAGACTCTACATTGAAGACTTAGTGGATACTCCCTCATTCGAAAACCCTAGAAACTTTCACGGAACAAGAATAGGACATTTTACCAAATGGGGTCTTAAGGATAGAAAGTCAAAATAGTGAGAGAAACTTAAGTCTAAAGTTCAAGGAGGGGTTTACTAAATGGACCTAAAGACTCTCAACTCCTCCTAAAGCGTGGGAAAGTGTAAGTGATTGAGCTTGCTTGTACTATAAAAAAGAACTTCTAAAGTTTTGGGGAGTGTATCTCATTCCCTCACATTGATCTCTTGTATAGGTATAGTAAGTTTTAAGAAAAATGGTATCTAAAATTTAATAACTTTACAAAATTTTTAAATTAAAATAAAAGGACAAAAAAAGTAACCTAGGGATTGAATTGTAACCCATGGGTTTGGATTTAGGAAACCCATGCCCTAAGTAATGGTGGGTATAGCAAGCTCAGCCAAGAAAATCCCACCTTTTATTCTCAATAGGCTCTAAGAGGCAAGAACGTGTGCGAAGAGTTTATGTCGAGCTACAACGAACCTCAAACTAATGGGCAATGTAGTTTACCATTTGATATTGCCAAATAGATTTAAGATATATCTGACATTTCATGTGAGTTTCCTCTACCCTTTTTCATAAGATTTGTTTGATAGGGATCAAAAACAAAACAAGCAAGCTCCAACGTTATGATCCGAAAATAGTTTGACAGGAAAGTTGAGGAGATCCAAGACTAAGACGACAATGAGCATGAGAAAGACGAGTCATCGATCCAATTTCCTGAAAATGAATGACCTAATAGTACAATTGCAAGAACATGTGAGATGAAATTGTGGTCTTTCTAGAAGAGAACGATTTGTTGCAACTCAAATGATGACACACTTAAGGATCAAAACAACCTATCCCACAACACTATGTGGAGCAACCTCAAGGAAGATTTGTTGAGTGCAATCCTTTAATAAAAGAAGGAGCAACAACAATATTAGCTAATGCATTATCCTCCTTAGTCCCCTGACAACACTTTTCGCCCGTCCCTTACTTGGCTTATTGGGTGATACGCATTGTCAAAGTTGCACAATGCTTGCTCACTTTGTGGAAAGTCTAATCCACTCTCTTCTAGTAAGGTTGAAACACTATTCTCCACTTAAACTTATCATCCGTCACCAATGACATTTCCATGGATTACAATCCACTTATTACATGTGGGATTTCAACACTCTCTCCCACTTAATCTCGTCATGAAAGACGATGACAACTATTCTAGATTGGTTAAGTTGCAATTTTTTAGGGTTCTATAATTTCTCTCTCGCCTTTGCAAATCTCTTTTCTCAACACTAGTATCCGAAAAAAGTATCAACTTAGCACAATTGTTTATGAGAATTAGCCATTCACGACATCATCCTATGATCTAGGTATACTTAAATTTTAGCTACACAAAGTTTTTGGAATAACTAAAAATTTTGTGATTTTTGGAATGGGGATTATTGAGTTTTAGTCATTCAATTGAAGGTTTGACCTCCTCCTGAGGACCCATATTGAAAGTTACTTTCTCCCCATCATATTCCTTATGATTATAATTGAGACAAGCTCTTGCAAATGATCAAATGGGTAATTGAAATGTATTTCCTCTTGAATTTGGGCTTTACTTATTTTATCCGAAGGGTTTGAACTTATTTTGAGCTACCATAGGACTACTAAAATGAAAATTTGATATAAAATTTGAGGAACTATTGTAATCTAAGAAAATTGCTATGACAATCAATGTTAGAGGTTGAGTTTGTTGTGCAAATTTGATATTGAGCTTGTTGTCTACTGACTTGTGCTCTTATGTGATGATATTAACTTAAGTTTTTATGTCTGGTGTAGTATGCATTTTGCCCATCCATCTTACTATACAATTTGTAAACTATTGGGTGTAGAGGTAAGCTACACATTTTTACTTAGTGCTCTTTACATGATGAGATATATGAAAGCCAACTTGCATTTTCGTAGTGTTTACCGCTTTTCTCCCAGAATTAAACTTTAAAGCATAAATTTGCTTCTAGTTACATATGTATATTGATAAGTATACATTTTAACCTTATATTTGATTCTCAATCTTATGTTAGCTTAATGGTTTGTTCATGATGTGTTCTTTTGGGATAGATAAACAGTGTCTTTGTTCAATTTTAGTCTTTGTTCAACTTTATGCTCATCGAGGACATGTCGTCTTACTTGTGGGAGGTAATAGGTTACTTTGGTATTTACTGTTTAATTGTTCTTGGTGCTAGTTATATTCCTTTCTTTCCTTGTATAAATTTGTGGGTTGGAATTCAATTACTTGTCTCAAGTATTGTTGATTTTTCAATCGTATTGTATAATTAATCAGAAAAACAGGACCTTAATTAAAAGCCTAAGTTTTGTGTATAAACTTTTCTTTTTATGGCTTTTATATGTTCTTTAAATTGACAATTATCAAGTGAAAAGATTGCAGTGGGTTGATTGATAGATTTGTTATCTTTTGATTGTTTAAAGTTTTTTTTCAATGTACATTTAGAAATTGTCATTGGTTTTAACATCATGATATAATTGTCTTTCAGAGTCGTGCTGATGCTCGACAGTTCGTGATATTTCTCTATCCTGACCTTGGTATTGGTAATACCTTTCATATTTGTTAAACTGTTATTTGTGGTAATATATGAGCATGGATTCTGGATATGTTGTGGTCAGAAAGTTTTTTGGGTTTTGCTATACTTGGATGAATATAGTTTTGGCTTACATATCCCACAAATTTGACATTGCATACTTGGCTCTTTGTGTATTAACTCATTTCCATTCACAGTTTACATCATCATTAATAAAAATTTGTGAACTATATGAAGAATGTTATAAAAGACTAGAGCATAAAATAACACCAGAGGTTGGCCTCCATGTCTTGGTTCCTCTTTGCTAGTTTTTGGATTGGACATAGATGGAAGAGAGTTCTAGGCATTGAAATTTTTGCTAAAGTTGAGCGTTGATAAGGCTTTGAGGAACCATATGAAGAGTAAAAATTGCTATATAGGATGAGAATGGACAACTAGGCAACTTCTTTTCAAGAACTTGGAATGGCCATGATAAAATTGTTTTCGTTTTTTTTTTTAAACTTAGTTTCAAATTTAGTTTCTTTATACCTTGAGTTTCTTCTATGGAGCAAAATTAATCACATGCTGGGTTATTTTCTTCGTGGGGAGTTTTTTCGTTGAGAATCACTAGAGCCCTTTTTCCAAAAAAGAACAGTTTAGCATCCCAAGTTCTCTGTCTCTTATATTGATTTTGAAATGACTATTGATCTTCACAATTGTCTTGTATGGAGTTGTTTACCACATTATATATGGAGCAAATTAATTAACATTATGTGTTCTTTGCTTCTTGGGGAGTTATTTCTTGAGAGAATCACTTTGTCTCTAAGGTCGATCTTGAAAGGCTTCTGTTGTTGTAGAGTTGGTTATATTATGTGTGATAGTGGCTTCCTGTTTAATTACAAGTTCCTTATCTTAAAGTACCACAACAGTACGTAGAGAACTACTAAATGTTCAGTTTATATATATGTATTTAATAATTACATTGCACATGAAGTTGGACAAGGTGAGTGGTTATATCAATTACTTCAATTGCTTTAGTATTTTGAAGTTTAATGTTCTATTCCTTGTCTATAAAAAAAGTTAGAATCTTGAATGCCTTATGTGTTTTACCTTTATTGCAAGTTTATCTAATTTTGCTTTGAATCTATTAAGGTAGCTTTCTTTATTGTCTACTTCCTAGAATTCCTCATTTCAAAGTATTATATATTGTTATGCTTATGGATTCATGCCCATGGATACATGAGATGTTAATATATGACTAAGGTTGGGTTGTTGAATTGTTTCTTCTCATTCTCTTCCTCAATTTGAGTTCATGAATATGCAATACTTGTGATAGACTCCATGACTTACATTTTAGGAAAGAGTTTAGATGTTGAATATGAGGAAATGAAGCTGTGGGTAGTATAATTGCATGGTCATCTGACAAAGTCACTATAAGTATGTACATCTTATAAATCTATTTATTTACATTTAATAAACTTATATATTTATATTTTTTTTATACATTTATGTAGGTGAATGAAATGGTACTTTCCACATGCAAAACGATCAAAGATGCCAACTTCATGATACTATAATCTTCAACATTTGGTGAATTTTGTATTTTGTGAACTAAATTAATTTCTTGTTAAAAATTACAATCGGTGAATTTTTTGTATCGTTGTATCCTTCTATTGAAGACTTTATTTTGTAATGTAATGGAATACTAAATTTCAATTTCAAAAGGAAGATGTGATATATTTAATGGGTTATGTATTTCATGTGGATTATTTAGCTAAAAACTAGTACTTAAAGTAAATTTTATAAAAATGAATCAATTTAAATGACATTTAAATAATATAATGAGTTCATTGATAGCATTAAAAGTCAATTTTATAGCCATGAGTAGATGTAATAATATTTACATAGAAAAAAATAAATATTATGAAAATGTTGCTACAATGACTATGATAGTGATGAAGAAACAAATGTTATTATAAGTTAAAGACAACATTAAGAGAAGGTTATAATATGTTGAAAAGGATATTAAGAAAAGGATATAATATGTTAAAGATAGCATTACGAAAAACCTATAATATGTTAAAGATAACTTTAAGAAAAGGTTATAATATGTTAAATATAGCATGATGAAAAGGCTATCATATATTGAAGATAGCGTTAACAAAATGTTATAATAGATTAACGATAGCGTTACTAAAGCACTATCTAAAGATATTATAGCTTTAATAAAAAACGTTATAATATGTTCTCATAGCAATGTATATATGCTATATCTTCATACTCTATTATAGCATTCGACATAGGTTTACAAAAACGCTATCAAAAGTCTTAGACTTTTAATAACAGGTGCTGTCAGGACTTTCGAAAAAGGCTATAAAAAGTCTATTATAGCTTTTTTCGTTAGCTATCATATCTGTTATTTCTTGTAGTGTCTCTCCCACTTAATCTCGTCATGAAAGACGATGACAACTATTCTAGATTGGTTAACTGCCTTTGCTCTCTTTTCTCAACACTAGAAAAAAAGTATCAACTTAGCACAATTGTTTATGAGAATTAGCCATTCACGACATCCCTATGATCTAGGTATACTTAAATTTTAGGGAATAACCACTTATTCGAAAGGTTTGACCTCCCTCCTCCCCCCTCCCCCCATCATATTCCTTATGATTATAATTGAGACAAGCTCTTGCAAATGATCAAATGGGTAATTGAAATGTACGGGCTTTTCTTATTTTATCCGAAGGGTTTGAATTTTTGAGCTACCATACTACTAAAAATATATTCTTGCTATAGGGTTTGTTCCTAGTCAAAAACTTTTTCTTACCGTTAACTTCTCCTTACATACTTGTATTTATTAATAAACATGTGTATATATATGGGGGCACATCACAATTAGACTCTATCCAAATTTCTATTTTCTAGTTAATAATAATATTAAGAAATTATAAAAATTGAATTCCAAAAATTTCCTATAGGCATCTTATATAAATAAGATATCCAATTAGATTTAGATAATGAACACACTCATGCTAACACACTTTTGGCTCGTGCAAGGCCACCTTATTAAGTTAGTTATCTTCAAGTTTACCCTCTTAATTAACAAACCTACCATAAACTAAGCATCTTGAACATACGTTTCCTTAAAGAAGTTAGCTACATTCAACACCCTTTAAATGAGTTGGTGAAGTTACACTTATTTCCCTTGAGCATCCCTCATCTTAAGTAGACTTTAAACAATGTACGTGTTAATAAAAGTTTATAAACACACACACACACAAATCTCCTTCAACGAGCTTACAAGTTAAATTAGGGAAAACAACAAAAAAAAAAAACTTCTTCATTCTTGAATAGGTATGACCTTCCCTTGGTCACAAGGTTATTACTGTAACACCCCAAGCACATGATTTGGATCAAAATTCGAAATTTGAATTCGACCCATGTTGGTATGGCATTCCCATGCATCCTCTGCGACCTAGCCCATGTCACCATACCATCCTTGAGCTGCTTGTGAGAGTGAAACAGTAGCATACTTTGTCCTCACTCACATGCTCACTAGGAAAATTCTCAAGAGGTCACTCAACATAGAATTGCTACAAGCCAAGCACGCTTAACTTTCGAATTCCTGCCATCAAAAAGGAAATTGCACCTTATTAGTATAGGTAGTAGCTATAAATTCTTTTAAGCTTTCTCTTCCATACTTTAATAACTTAAGAATCCCTCTCATTTGGATGTGGACTCGACTCATTCATGTACCCCTCTTCCTCATGTGTCACATGCCCACCAGCTTCTGCCTTGGTTCGTCCTCGAACTACATCTTATTGGAAGCAGTTCCACTCAGATACCATCTATAACGCCCGGACACAAGATTTGGATCAAGATTTCAAATCCAAATTTGGCCTTTGTTGGCCCTTGCATTCCCCCGCATCCCCTGCGACCTGGCCACACCATACTATCCTTAAGCTACTTGTGAGAGTGAAACATTATCCTCACAAACCAACACGGGTCCTTTCAGCATGTTGTTGGGATTTATGCCCTAAAGCCTCGTAATTAATGTTTTATTTAATAATTAATAATTATTTTAATTATTTTGTTTGTAGTATAATATTATACATTATATGAAAAATCCAAGGTTATTAGTGTAATCTTGAATAGTATGTAGTTGACATACGAGAGGATCATGTTCAAGAAATAACCTAAAAGGTTATAGTATTTGGATAAGGTTGGGTGCCTTATCCTGGTGACACTATTGATACGACCCACTTTGTAATAGTTACAAATGATTTGATCCAAATCATTCATGTGGAGACATGTGAGTGGGGGTATCTTATACAATGAGTTTGTATAACACCGGACCACAAAATATTCAATCTCTCTTTATAAATCTGTTAATTGAGAAGATTAATATTTCATCAGGATGATCATATGCAACTCGATCTTAATCCTGAGAGAGTTATGAACTCTTGCTTGTGAGGGCTTGTCCTTTGATTTGTATGGGTGAGAATGGCTTTTGTAGCCAATTCAACAGGCCTACCACTTTGGGGACTTGACCAAATAGGGAGCTGGGAACATAATCTTACAATGTGGAATTCACTCCTTCCCATATATGGTAAGCAGATGAGTAGTTCCCTTAAGAGCTGATTTTGGGACTTGAATAATAGGGTCCTACCCTCTCACTGGCCTGAGAGGAACTTAGTTTATGGTTAGATCATACACAAATTATTCATGAGAGAATCAATGGTACGTAAGGTGCAAGATATAATTACAGTGGTAAAACGGACTTTTGACCTAGCTGTAATTACGAACAACTCGTGAACGATCGACTTGTATGTAATGATTATATACATGGACACAACTTGTCCTACAGTCCATAAGAGTTCAACTCTAGGTCTATAGTGTTGGGGTTTGTGCCCTAAAACTCGTAGTTTTTTATTTTTGTTCTAATTATTGTAATAAAAAGTTGTTATTTTTAATAAAGCGTTATTATTCATTAATTACAGTATTACTCTTGTATTAACCCTAAATCCAATAAACTAACATCCAAAGTTGTAAAATGTCTCTTGAACTGAATGTAGTGTACATATAAAGGATCTCGGATCGAGATACAACCTAAAGGGTCTTTAGTAACGGGATAAGGTTTGGATACCTTACCCTGGTAATACTATGGATGTGACCCACTTTGTATATGATACAAACACTATGATCCTGACGTGTTCGTGTAGATGACATGTGAGTGGGGATATCTTATGTAATGAGATTGAATAAGACCGGACCGCGAAATAGTAACCACTAGGTGTAACTCCGTTGACTAGTTAGGTTTCTATTTCACTAGGATGACCTAGGCAACTTGATCTCAATCCTAAGCAGGTTACGAACTCCTGTTTGCGAGGGATTGTCTTTTGACTAGTATGGGTGAGAGTGGCCAGATTGGTCGACTCAATATGCCTACCTTTTTGGGGACAAGACCGAGTGAGCGGCTGGGGACTTAACTTAGCAAGATGGAATTCACTCCTTCCCTCCTATTAGGGTAAGTAGAGGAATGTTCACTTAAGTGGTGTCTCCGGGACTTGAACAAAGGGCCTAACTCTCTCATTGGTCCGAGAGGGACTTCTATTTGTTGGTACGACCACAAACAAATTGTTCATTAGAGGAGCACTGGTACTTAAGGTAAAAGATGTAACCTATGGGTAAAATGGTAATTTTACCCAGCTGGTGTTCAGAACATTCGTGAAGGAATGACTTGCTGTTATTGGTCAATATCCGTGGACACAGAAATACATCTGCAGTGAAAAGAGTGCAGTTGTGGAACTTTAGTGGAGTGTTCCGCAGTTAACGAATGTTGATTAGGAGGTTAATGAGATTAATCGAATAATCTCGCATCGTTGGAGCTTCTGATTTGTAGGTCCATTAGGTCCACCTTCTAGCTCCTAAAGGGTTATTAGATCGTTTGAATTTGAAATGTTCAAATTCAATTAGGGAATATATTTAATGTATATTGATACGTTACAATATAATGTTTTGGAACTTTATATTATATATTTAATGTGAATATGATTCATATTAAATTATATGAGAGAATTAAATATCTGAAAGAGTTCAAATATTAATTTAAATGTGAATGTGATTCATATTTAAAAACTATAGGTCAAAATTTAATGTGCATGAGATGTGCATTAAAACTATAGGTTAGAGGAGAAATAGATTCAATATGATTTGATCTTAATTAAATATATGATATTTAAAGATTAATTAAATATATGATATTTAATTAAATAGACAAATAAATTTGTTTAATTAATTTAATAATTAATTAATTAATTAATGGGAACATGTCAGGAGGACACGTTCCCCTCTTCCCCACTAACTCCCTATCGATAGGGAGTGGGGGAAGGACTCCTCTCGCTTAACCTCTCAATGCAGAGGATTTTGCTTTTGATCGGGTTTTTGAAGCAATTGAATTGTTGAATCTCTCCCTCTCAAAATTTCCTTTCTCTCCAAACTGTTGCATTCCTTCCCACCAAGGAATAGATCGAAAGAACTGAAGGATATAGAGGGTTTAGTGTATGGTAGTGTCCTGCTGAAAACAGAGAAGATTACTTGTTTGCATTTGTTGTGTGTTTGGAGCAAGAGGTTGCTGTAAATTGAAACTGGTAATTGATATTTCTTTACTTATAGTTTAATCATTGTACAATATGTGTTTGTATGCATTATATCCATGCTTTAATAAGATTCAATATTGTTTATTCTCTGTTTTTTACCAAATGTATTGATATTTGGATTAAACCAAAATAAACAAGCAATTGATCTTTAAAATCACGTTTTCGCTACTCATGGGGATTCGATTCCCTTCAATTGGTATCAGAACAATGCTTGTTTTATTTTGGTTAAAAAGAATTTGTATTGGATAGGTGTGAATTGCATTTGGTTTGCTGTAAAACTTGTTTTGAAATTTTTTGCCTTAGTTTTAATATTGATTTGATCAAATTAAATGTAAATGCCCCTGCGTTTTGGGCAATTAAGTGCATAATCGAGTCTGTAATAGTGTTATGAGTCGTTCGTGACAAGTCTGAAACAATTCAGATGAGTTCGGGGGAGAAATTGCAACTTGAAGCCACTATTTTTTCGAAAAAGATGCACTGGCAGTACCATCAGCGTTGCAACGCCGTTATCAGCATTGCAATGCTGGAGAACGACGTCGCAATGCCAACGCCCCCTATCGATAAGGAGATCCAGGGGTCAGCAGCGTTGCAACGCTACCCCAATACCTGAAGCGCGCACATAAGGAGGCGGCGTTGCAACGCTCTCCTCAGTGTTGCAACACTGTGACATCAACTTGAAGAAGCATACCGGTTCAAAGGCGGTTCGAGCGGTTCTGGTCGTGGTTGCGGTTCGAGCTGTCTGAGCCCGGTTCAATGAGTTTTGGACCGATTTTGTAATAAAATTAGTGTAATTTTCGTACTTTAGGGGCTAAATTTTTTCGGTTTTACGACTATTTTCTTTATGAATGTCATTTAGAATTTTTTCCACCTTAGGATAAGCATGTTTTATAAATAGCATGGAGCATGAAATTACTTATATTAAAATAAAGAGTTATTTTATTTAAGTATTTAGCATGATTTAATTTGTTGAATATACTTCCAATTTGAAATCGTTTGTTGGATTTATCATATAGTTCGTCGTCATAGGTTAATAATTAAAATTTATAAAAGTTATAAAATGGATTTTAGAAACCATAACCTATAACAAAGAACTGCATGCAAACATCGGAACTTGGGTTAAATAAAATTAGTTTTAAATTGTTTAAAATTAATTTAGACCTAAGTTTAATTTTTAATAGGATTAGAAGTTAGTCTTACATAGTATTTTAAATAGTTTAAAATATAGGAGGATAATAGGACATTAGTTATAAGGGAACTCTACCAGTGATGTTCTGTCTAAGGTTGGGGGTACTTAAGTTGACAGTTAACGGAACACCTCCTACCGGGAAACTGACCTGGAACTTGAGTTGTATTAATCATACTCCCGTGTTATATCTAGGTAATTAAAATGTTTAATCACCTAGACATAAGGTTAAAAGACCTAGTTATAATAGGCATAATAGGCATAAACTTAGATAGATTCTTTTATCCAGAATCCAACTAAGTTAAACCTATACCCTAACCTTAGGAGCTTCAGTGGGAGAAAATAAGGTGTTCGCATCGAGTTTACTCTCACGTCCTAAAGAGTTCACACCGTGAGTTCAATGCTCGACTACGTGGCGTCAATAGGGCGTCCCCCTACAATAAGTGTTTGCATGGTTCAATACCAAGCTGAATGAGGGAAGTATCCATAGTAAATGGGAGCAAGACACGTGTCAACGTATCCTACGGTCTCCTCCATTAGGTCGCACCGTGAGATTTCTATAGTTCGCTTGCCAGGTTGTCCTGGAACAGCCAATCCCTATGAAGGGTCTGACTATAGGGGTCGGAACACCGCAAACTCCAGAAATGGATGGGTCTCTTAGGTAATTTGCCAACAGTTGTCTTTCTTAGTAGTAGCTTATTGGCTCGGACCTATTGGATCTGAAATGGTAGGGCCACATTTACGGGATAAGTTAAGCTAGTTAACAAGTCCTTGACCAAATGAACGGTAGCTAAGAATCATTGGGACATGAGATGTTCTGGTAGTGAGAATTAGCTGAGATAGTCTCAATTAAGGGGAGGAGTGACTGACCACCCGACGGTGGCTTTTGTTCTAGACCCTTAAAGTATCGTTGCAAAATTAAAGGTTTAATTTAAACACTAGGGGTCTTTAATAGTTTTGCAAAAATTGATTGGTTTGTAATGGGTTAAAGGCATAACTAATTAGAACTATTTTTGAAATTTCAGCATGTCGTCCTCGATATTAGCCTTACTAAAAAGTGAACGTTTAACTGGCGAGAATTATACTACGTGGAAGTCCAGCCTAGATGCGATTCTGGTTATGGATGGCCTTCAGTTTGTAATAACTGATGAATGTCCTCAGATTCTTGCTCAAAACGCACCTCAATTAGTTAAGGATGTGTATGACCGCTGGTCAAAGGCCAAGGCCTATATCCTGGCTAGCATATCTTATGTTTTGGCCAGGAAGTTGGAGGGAATGGTCTCAACTCATGAGATCATGGGTTATCTGCAGTGTTTGTCTGGACAACCATCTGAACAACCGTCTGAACAAATTCGACACGAATCCCTCAAGTACGTTTATAACGCGTGCATGAAGGAGGGAACTTCAGTGAGAGAACATGTTCTCGATCTGATAGTTCACTTCAACGTGACCGAAATGAATGGAGCGGTCTTGGACGAGCAAAGTCAGGTATTGTTTATCCTGGAATCTCTTCCGAATAGTTTTCTACAATTCCGCAGCAATGCATAGATGAACAAAAGAGAGTATAGCTTGAATTCCTTCCTAAATGAATTGCAGACTTACCAATCGTTTATGGATAATAAGGGACAGGTTGATGGAGAGGCAAATCAGTTTGCCCATTCCAAAAAGGTCCATATGGGTTCATCCTCTGGAACCAAGCCCTACGGTTCTTCTTCTGGGTTTAAGAAGATTCAGAAGAAGATGAAAGGAGGAAAAGGGAAGGCTTCTGCTACTGCAGGCAGTGAGCTCAAAGAGAAGAAAGGTAAATACGATTTACTCCTTCTTGAAAGTTGTTTAGTGGAAAGTGATGACTTTACCTGGATACTTGATTCAGGAGCCACTAATCATATTTGCTCTTCTTTACAGGAAACTAGTTCCTTCAAGGAGCTCGAAAAGGGTGAGATGACGCTCAGGGTCGGAATGGGAGACGTTGTCTCAGCTCGTGCAGTGGGAGATGCAAAGCTATTTTTTAGAGATAGATTTTTATTTTTAGAAAATCTCTACATAGTTCCTAAGATTAAGAGGAACTTGAATCTATATCTTGCTTAATTGAACACGGTTATTGTATTAGTTTTTCTATTAATGAAGCGTTCATTTCGAAAAAGGGTGTCAATGTTTGTTTAGCTAAGTCAGAAAACGACTTGTATGTACTTAAACCGAACCAAACTAAAGCAATTTTAAATCATGAGTTGTTTAAAACTACAAATACTCAAAGTAAAAGACAAAGGATTTCTCCTAATAATAATTCATATCTTTGGCATCTTAGACTTGGTCACATAAATCTCAACCGGATTGAGAGATTATCTAAGAATGGACTTCTAAACAAGTTAGAAGATGATTCTTTACCTCCTTGTGAATTGTTGCGTAAAATTTATATTGCAATACCGCAAGTGTACGAGTCAAGTTTTAGTATAGTGATTTATGAGTACAGAGTATCGTCCTCAGGAATGGGTTTCTAGATTAATTAATTATTAAGGTACTAATTCTCAATTTTAGCTAAAGAAACATAACATGGATAGTTGGTTGAAGTAAATACAAACAAACGAACAAACATGTGGAGACACAGATTGATAGATTTGGGCGAAGTGATTTTACAAGTTAAAGACCTAACTATCACATGCACTGAACCAATGAGATGAAATTATAAACAAGAAGTGAAATACTCAAGAAAATCTCTCGATTCTTAGTGAACCTCACACATGCAATAAACTCATAGTCTCCATATGAACCTACGACATGCATGGCATTAAGCAACTTCTTTATGTGTTTCCCTAAGATTTCTAGGTCACTATCATGCCAGACTTCCAAGGGTTTTGACAATTTTGCTCTAATTCAAGTTTTATCTCTCGAGTCCACTTAAATCAACAAATTAAAAAGTAAAGAACGAATTGCCAAAAATAACGACATAACATGCTTCAATACATCACAAGAAAGTCATAACAAGTAATTCAAATCCCACTATAATGTTTAGCTACTCTAAATCACATGAAAAACAACTAAACAAGTAGAAACGTCTTAGAACGCTATTACAAATTGAAAGAAAGAGAAATAAACTTAGGTGTCGATGCCGGTCCTTCGTCTCCGAGCTCCCGTCTTCGATCTCGAACCTCCACGAATGCTTTGGCTCTCAAACTCACTCTTTTCTCTCTTCTTACAAGGTGTATTTCAAATTTAGGGCAAAACTCTATCAAATTGTGCTCCCCTTGCAATGAAATCATAAGGATATATTTATAGAAGGAATCGGTGCGGCGTTGCAACGCCGCACCTAAGCGCGAGCAATTAAGGAAATAATCGATGGCGTTGTAACGAGGAGGCGGCGCAACGCCGCTACCCTAACGCGCGCGCGCTCCTTGTCGAAATGGCGTTGCGGACGCTGTGAGGCGGCGTTGTAACGCCCGTTGTCGCGATTCCTCGTGCATGCCTTCTTATCGAGAGTTGCGGCAGCGCTAGGCGGCGTTGCAAGCGCTATCGCTGGGTCTTCAACGCGTCTTGATCGCACATTCGGCGTTGCAACGCTATAACCAGCGTCGCAACGCCATCGCCTCGGGTCATCATGCTTGGATTGGTCTTTTCTCTTCCATTTGATGTTATATTTAGCTCCAAATAGCCTTGTTTTGATCCCGAGTGATCCAAATTGTCTCCAATAGCTCCGTTTAAGCTCTTAACCTGAAATTGAATAAATTAACCACGTAAAAGCCCTGAAATCATCATAAAACTAGCAATAATTAAGCCTAAGGATAGCACATTTTGTGTACTATCAAACACCCCCAAACTTAAAGTTTTGCTAGTCCCGAGCAAAAACAGAGTTAAACATTAGATTGTTCTTAAACATATATTTGATTCAAGCCTCAAAGATTTAAGAGAAAATTTTTGCAATCACAAGAAACACTTAAACATGACACTTTGACAAGTAATTTAAAACTTTTCCTAAGTGTTCCTACGTGTGTGTGGTTAGTCTATGCTCCCTTCCTTTTTACTAAGCCCGGATCAACTTTATTAGGTTCTCTATTCAACTTCCCCCTACACTGGTCTTTGTTACTAATCTTTGAGCCTCTCCACATTCAGAAATAAATAACTTTACTCAGCACTTAATCACTCTTTTGATGCCACTTTTTCTATTTTCTTTTTTTTTTTTTTTGTGCAAGGACACTAGCTTTCACACATCCACTGCAGGGGGACCCTTACCCAGAGCACTCGCTCAATGAGTGGCCTAACTGATCACAGTGAAGGTAGCTCTTTTTGTCCTCACGATTTTTTTTCATTAACAAACATAACAACAAAAAACAGACGGCAACCCTTTCACATAATGCACATATTATACAGATCATGCATTTCATATTGTCATTCACCCTATCCTGCAGTTTAACTCTCAAATCAGTTCTCAGACCTATCGAGGTGACATCAAACTTCTAAACCTAATAACTTTGTTCTAAGCATTTCAAAACTACAGGAACAAAGGCTATGTGCATATAATGTAGGAAAAACTCAAGAAAAATTCATAAATTAACTTAAATTCATGTCACGCTTTCAGGTTTCAGCAGAATCACACAGATTTTCAATTATATCTCATCCTAGGCTATCATACTCATTCTTATGTAAAAGATCAACCAAAAATTCAGCACATACTCAGGACAGTCACAGCAAATAAACACAATCTCACCCCCAAACTTAAACTAAACATTGTCCCCAATGTTTGTAGAAATAAGCATGTGGCAAGTATAAGGGTAGAGTGAACGATACTGTCCTGGGTGATGGAGATATTTCTGAGTTCCTTGGATAGCCGAAGCATGTGTGTTGGAGTTCCTTTGAATGGGAGCATGGATTTCAACGAAGAAGGGCATCTCCACAACCTACGAAGTAAAACAACAACTAACTAAGAATTGAAAACAACAAAAACAACTAAAGCAAGCTAAAGACAGGAAAACAAAAGTAAGTAAAACTTGGGTTGCCTCCCAAGAAGCGCTTTGTTTAACGTCTTTAGCTAGACTGTACTCCCTCAAGGTGTTTCTTTCCTTGCTTGCGATTGTTCGGAGTGATGTGTTCATTTCGCCAAACCCAGGTCTCTATATTCTTTATTGCGACTTCATGACTGGTCACTATACCGGATAAACTGGTGACTGCATTCTCCAGCTTGTTGGACCGACCTCTGGATTCAGCTATGAAGGAGTGCAATGTGTCTTCCAGAGATGGTTTCCTCTCTGGTGTAGAAGCATGCCCTATAGGAGGATTCAACACATTCTTGTTGTTAGCATAAGAGAAATTCTCATGATACCTCAAACTTGGATTGTAATGTGTTGGTAGGTTATTCTGAGTCTGATTTCCTCCATAGTAGTTGCTTCTATTGTTTAGGTAGTGCAATTGCTCCATATTAGATTCTCCATTGGGCTGGGAGCATTGAGAGGACATCCCTGTCTGTGGTGATCCTGCAAAATTATTCAAGGCATGAGTGAGAGACGCCATATGAGATCTAAGAGAGGTTACCTCGTCCAGTTGATATAATCCAGCTACTGGCTTAGATCTGTCATTTTCTGTAGGCCACTGGTAGCTGGCAGTTGACACTTCCTCCAGGAGGGCACGTGCTTCTGGCACTGTCTTCGCCATGAAAGCCCCTCCAGCAGTAGCATCCAGAATGGTCCTGGTCTTACCTTCCAGTCCATTATAAAATAGCTGCACTGGAGCCGATCCTGGGTAACCATGTTGTGGGCACCTCCCGAGCATGTCCTTGTACCTTTCCTGAGCTTCAAATAATCGCTCTCCCTCTCACGCTGAATGTTCCTATCTCGGTCCTCAACTTTTGGCTTTAATGGTGGAAAGAATTTGGTCATGAAGGCTTGGGCCAACTCCTCCTAGGAAGTGATACTCCACGAGGAAGGGACCCTAGCCATTCTTTGGCTCTACCACCGCAAAGAAAAAGGAAAGAGACGTAAGCGAATACTATCACAGAGATACCATTCATTTTAAATGTACCACATGATTTCCAAAAATTTTGAAGATGAGAGTTAGGATCTTCTGTGGCTAGGCCAATGAAAGCACCTTCCCTAACCATTTGTATCAGCCATGTTTTCAATTCAAAGTTATTAGCATTGATAAGGGGCATGGACTATTCCACTGCGCTTCGAATTAAACACAGTTGGAAATACTCCCTTATAGGTTTAGGGTTATTGATGAGCTCCGATCGACCATCTCCTCGAGGTTACGCTCTTCCTTCCTTAGGAGTCTCCTACAGGTCCTCTCGATCTCAGGATCAAAAGGGTGCAAGTCTGCAGCTCTCCCTTTGGGCATACACCTGGAGGAACAAAAAGAAAGAAATTAGATAAGAAAGAAAAGCACTAACAACTAGAAAATAAAATAGAAAATAAAGACATAAAGCATAAAACTTGGGTTGCCTCCCAAGAAGAGCTTTCTTTAACGTCTTTAGCTAGACGGTGACTTATCAGGGCACATAATATTGCTCATACTTCTCTGGGCCCTTCTTGCTTGAATCAATGTAGCCCTCTAAGTCTAAAAGGCTATCTTGCTTTTCATGGGCACCAGAGACATAATTATTTTTGGTAGTTTTGTTTAATAAAATGAAAGAACTGAAATCAAAACAAGATTCGTGAGTGAAAGACCAATGGTTATCAAAAATCAAGGAAATTTCTGGGGATAAAGGGAAAGAAGACTTCTCAGCCTCTAACTCTATCTCCTGGATCTCTCCTGTGGAACTAAGTGTATCACCAGTGTCCTCCTCACTAACCTGATCATGGTGTGCCTCAATCTCCCCCAAACTATCCTCACTAACATCTAAACAAATCCTCCTAGGTGGCATCTCCTGAGTGGTAAGGAATATAAATTGTTCCTATAAGGTCTTAAGGGAAACTACTAATTGATAAAGATACTGGGATCTATCATGCACTATTTCCCAAAGTCTTACCACCTCAACTTCTAACCAATCCAACCTTTCGAATTCATCATGAACCAAATTTTTAATTTTCAATTCTAAGGTATATTCCATCAATTGGTCCACAAGAGAAGATTTTTCAAGGGGTTGATTAAGGTATGAAAAACTATGGTTCCAAGTGGCTAAATAACTACCCTCATGTGAATTTTCATATATATCAGGTACAGAATGGTAAAAATTAGACACATGGTATTCAGAAATATCATGATGCACAAAACTAGGGTCCTGAGAGGAGTAATAGAATGATGGAGAAAAATTATGTAAAGTCATGCTTGAAAAATTACTAATTCAGACAAGACTTCTACACAATAGCAACACAATCAAAAAACAGGGGACAAAGACTAAAAAACACACAAACTAAAATAACTCAAATGAAGAAACAAACAATCACACAAAACAATTAAGGAAAGACAAACAAACAAGCTTTAGTCTAAAATTTCAAATTTTCTCCTAATATTAATTAATCTAAATAATCGTCATTCCAAGAAGAACGGCGCCAAAAACTTGTTGCGTAAAATTTATATTGCAATACCGCAAGTGTACGGGTCAAGTTTTAGTATAGTGATTTATGAGTACAGAGTATCGTCCTCGAGAATGGGTTTCTAGATTAATTAATTATTAAGGTACTAATTCTCAATTTTAGCTAAAGAAACATAACATGGATAGTTGGTTGAAGTAAATACAAACAAACGAACAAACATGTGGAGACACAGATTGATAGATTTGGGTAAGTGATTTTACAAGTTAAAGACCTAACTATCACATGCCTTTGAACCAATGAGATGAAATTATAAACAAGAAGTGAAATACTCAAGAAAATCTCTCGATTCTTAGTGAACCTCACACATGCAATAAACTCATAGTCTCCATATGAACCTACGACATGCATGGCATTAAGCAACTTCTTTATGTGTTTCCCTAAGATTTCTAGGTCACTATCGTGCGGACTTCCAAGGGTTTTGATAATTTTGCTCTAATTCAAGTTTTATCTCTCGAGTCCACTTAAATCAACAAATTAAAAAGTAAAGAACGAATTGCCAAAAATAACGACATAACATGCTTCATACATCACAAGAAAGTCATAACAAGTAATTCAAATCCTACTATAATGTTTAGCTACTCTAAATCACATGAAAAATAACTAAACAAGTAGAAAACGTCTTAGAACGCTATTACAAATTGAAAGAAATAGAAATAAACTTAGGTGTCGATCCGGTCCTTCGTCTCAGAGCTCCCGTCTTCGATCTCGAACCTCCACGAATGCTTTGGCTCCCAAAATCACTCTTTTCTCTCTTCTTACAAGGTGTATTTCGAATTTAGGGCAAAACTCTACCAAATTGTGCTCCCCTTGCAATGAAATCATAAGGATATATTTATAGAAGGAATCGGTGCAGCGTTGCAACGCTGCACCCTAAGCGGCGAGCAATTAAGGAAATAATCGATGGCGTTGTAACGAGCGAGAAGCGGCGTTGGCAACGCCGCTACCCTACGCGCGCGCGCTCCTTGTCGAAATGGCGTTGCGACGCTGTGAGGCAGCGTTGCAACGCCCGCTGTGCGATTCCTCGTGCATGCCTTCTTATCGACGGCGTTGCGGCGCGCTAAGCGGCGTTGCAACGCTATCGCTCGGGTCTTCAACGCGTCTTGGTGCACATTCGGCGTTGGTAACGCTATAACCGCGTCGCAACGCCATCGCCTCGGTCATCATGCTTGGATTGGTCTTTTCTCTTCCATTTGATGTTATATTTAGCTCCAAATAGCCTTGTTTTGATCCCGAGTGATCCAAATTGTCTCCAATAGCTCCGTTTAAGCTCTTAACACGAAATTGAATAAATTAACCACGAAAAGCCCCCGAAATCATCATAAAACTAGCAATAATTAAGCCTAAGGATAGCACATTTTGTGTGCTATCATGAATCATGCTTGGAAGGTAAAATGACTAAGCGACCTTTTACTGGAAATGGTTATAGAGCCAAAGAACCCTTAAAACTTATACATTCGGATCTTTGTGGTCCGGTGAATGTTAAAACTCGAGGAGAGTACGAATATTTCATCTCTTTCATAGATGATTATTCGGGGTATGGTTATCTATACCTAATGCATCATAAGTCTGAGGCTCTTGAAAATTTCAAAGAGTATAAGGCAGAAGTAGATAATGCATTAGGGAAAACCATCAAGACACTTCGATCCGATCGAGGTGGAGAGTATATGGATCTAAGTTTTAAAGACTATTTGATAGAACATGGTATCAAATCTCAACTCTCAACACCTAATACACCTCAGCAGAATGGTGTATCTGAAAGGAGAAATAGAATCTTCTTAGACATGGTTCGATCTATGATGAGCTATGCTCAATTGCCTGCCTCGTTTTGGGGTTACGTAGTAGAGACTGCGATTCAAATCTTGAACATTGTTCCATCAAAGAGTGTTTCAGAAATACCGTTTGAGTTATGGAAGGGGTGTAAACCTAGTTTACAACACTTCAGGATTTGGGGTTGTCCGACACATGTTTTGGTGATAAACCCAAAGAAACTAGAACCTAGTTCAAGATTATGTCAATTGGTTGGTTATCCCAAAGAAACGAGAGGTGGTCTTTTCTTCGACCCACAAGAAAACAAGGTGATTGTATCGAAAAACGCCACTTTCTTGGAGGAAGATCATATGAGGAACCATAAACCACGTAGTAAGTTAGTATTAAATGAAGCCACAGATGAGTCAACAAGAGTTGATTAAGCAGGACCTGAAGAATCTGGCACATCGAGTCAGTCTCGTCCTTCTCAATCATTAGGAATGCCTCGACGGGTTGTTTCCCAACTTGACCGCTACTTGTATTTAGCTGAAACTCAAGTTGTCATACCTGATGACGGTGTAGAGGATCCATTGTCTTGTAAACAAGCAATGAATGACCTAGATAAGGACCAATGGATCAAAGCCATGGACCTTGAAATGGAGTCAATGTACTTCAATTCAGTTTGGGAACTTGTAGACCAGCCTAAAGGGGTAAGACCCATAGGGTGCAAATGGATCTATAAGAGAAAGAGAGATGCAGCCGAAAGGGTACAAACCTTTAAGGCTACACTTGTAGTAAAGGGTTTTACCCAAAGGGAAGGAGTTGACTATGAGGAAACTTTTTCTCCAGTTGCTATGTTTAAGTCTATAAGGATACTTTTGTCCATAACTGCATTTTATGATTATGAGATTTGGCAAATGGACGTCAAAACTGCATTTTTGAATGGTAATCTTGGCGAGAGCATCTAATATCTCAACTCGAAGGGTTCATAACCCAAGGTCAAGAGAAAAAAGTTTGCAAGCTCAATCGATCCATTTATGGGTTGAAACAATCATACATATATTGGAACATAAGATTTTATACTGTGATCAAGTGTTATGACTTTGACCAAAACGTTGATGAGCCTTGTGTTTACAAGAGGATCATCAACGACAAACTAGCTTTCTTAGTACTTTATATGGATGATATCCTACTCATTGGGAATGATGTAGGATACCAAACTGACATAAAAAAACGGCTAGCGACCCAATTTAAAATGAAAGATTTGGGAGAGGTGCAGTATGTTCTTAAGATTCAAATTTTCAGGAATCGCAAGGACAGAACGCTGGCTCTGTCTCAAGCATCTTATATTGACAAAATGTTAGTCAGATATTCGATGCAGAATTCCAAGAGTAGCTTATTACCATTCATGCATGGAGTTCATTTGTCTAAAGAACAGTGTCCTAAGACACCTCAAGAGGTTGAGGATATGAGACGTATTCCTTATGTCTCTGCAGTAGGTAGCTTAATGTATGCTATGTTGTGCACGAGGCTAAACATCTGTTATGCAGTGGGAATAGTCAGTAAGTACCAATCCAATCCAGGGTCAGACCACTAGACCGCAGTTAAAAATATCCTCAAGTATCTTAGGAGAACGAGGGATTATACGCTTGTGTATGTAACTATGGATTTGATCCTTACTAGATACACTGATTCTGATTTTCAGACCGATAAAAATTCTAGGAAATCTACATCGGGATCAGTTTTTACCCTTAACGGGGCAGCTATAGTATGGTGAAACATCAAGCAGGGATGTATTGTTGACTCCACGATGGAGGTTGAGTATGTCGCTGCTTGTGAACCAGCTAAAGAGGTTGTTTGGCTAAGAAACTTCCTTACTGATTGGAAGTTGTTCCAAATATAGAATTTCTCATCACCTTATACTGTGACAATAGTGGTGTGGTAGCCAATTCAAATGAACCTCGCAGCCACAAGCGAGACAAGCACATCGAGAGGAAGTACCACCTGATATAAGAGATAGTGCAACAAGGAGATGTGAAAGTCACGAAGATCGCTTCGGAGCACAACATTGTTGATTCATTTAAAAAGACACTCACAGCTAAAGTGTTCGAGGGTCATCAGGCATCAGGAAAGTCTGGGTCTACGAGATATGTACATAGGCTAATCTAAGGCAAGTGGGAGATATGTAATGGGTATATGGATGCCCTAGTTTATTGTATTTTGTATCTTTGTAACCACTGTTTTAGATTGTAATGTACCCCACTAGAGTTTTAGTTCAAGTGAGAGTTTGTTGGGGTTTGTGCCCTAAAACTCTATGTAATTTTTGTTCTAATTATTGTAATAAAGAGTTATTATTTTCAATAAAGCGTTGTTTTCATTAATTACAGTATTGCCCTTGTATTAACCCTAAATCCAATAAACTAACATCCAAGGCTGTAAAATGTCTCTTGAACTAAATGTAGTGTACATATAAAGAATCTCGATTCGAGATACAGCCTAAAGGGTTCATAGTAAGGGGATAAGATTTGGGTACCCTACGCTGGTAATACTATAAATGTGGCTCACTTTGTAAATGATACAAACACTGTGATCTTGACGTGTTCGTATAGATGACATGTGAGTGGGGAAATCCTATGTAATGAGATTGCATAAGACCAGACTGCGAAATAGTAACAACTTGGTGTAACTCTGTTGAGTAGTTAGGTTTCTATTTCACTAGAATGACCTAAGGGAACTTGATCTCAATCTTGAGCAGGTTACGAACTTTTTTTTGCGAGGGATTGTCCTTTGACTAGTATGGGTGAGAGTGGCCAGATTCGCGGACTCAATATGCCTACCTTCTTGGGGACAAGATCGAGTGAGCGGTTGGGGACTTAACTTAGCAAGATGGAATTCACTCCTTCCCTCCTATTAGGGTAAGTAGAGGAATGTTCACTTAAGTGATGTCTCCGAGACTTGAACAAAGGGCCTGACCCTCTCATTGGTCCGAGAGGGACTTCTGTTTGTTGGTAGAACCACAAACAAATAGTTCATTTGAGGAGCACTGGTACTTAAGGTAAAAGATGTAACCTAGGGGTAAAACGGTAATTTGACCCAATTGGTGTTACGAACATTCATAAAGGATTTACTTGTTGTTATTGTTCAATATCCGTGGACACAGAAATACATCTGCAGTGAGAAGAGTGCAACTTTGGGACTTTAGTGGAATGTTCCCGCAGTTAACGAATGTTGATTAGGAGGTTAATCAGATTAACCGAATAATCTCACATCGTTGGAGCTTCTGATCTGTAGGTCCATTAGGTTCACCTTCTAGCTCGTAAAGGGTTCTTAGATCGTTTGAATTTGAAATGTTCAAATTCAATTAGGGAATAAATTTAATGTATATAGATACGTTATAATATAAAATTTTTGAACTTTATATTATAAATTTAATGTGAATATGATTCATATTAAATTATATGAGAGAATTTAATATTTGAAAGAGTTCAAATATTAATTTAAATGTGAATGTGATTCATATTTAAAAACTATAGGTTAAAATTTAATGTGCATTAGATGTGCATTAAAACTATAGGTTAGAGGAGAAATAGATTAAATATGATTTGATCTTAATTAAATATATGATATTTAAAGATTAATTAAATATATGATATTTAATTAAATAGAAAATTAAATTTTATTTAATTAATTTAATAATTAATTAATTAATGGGAACGTGTCAGGAGGACATGTTCCCCTCTTCCTTACTAACTCCCTATCGATAGGGAGTGGGGGAATGACACCTCTCGCTCAATCTCTCAATGGAGAGGAGTTTGCTTTTGATCGGGTTTTTGAAGCAATTGAGGAATTTATGAATCTCTCTCTCTCAAAATTATCTTTCTCTCCAAATTGTTGGATTCCTTCCCACCAAGGAATAGATCGAAAGAACTCAGAGATATAGAGGGTTTACTGTATGGCAGTGTCCTGCTAAAAACAGAGAAGATTACTTGTTTGCATTTGTTGTGCATTTGGAGCAAGAGGTTGTTGGGTTTCAAGTCCTAAAACTCGTGGTGTTGTAAACTGAATGTATATTCTATTTTGCATAAAGTTGTTATTGAGATTTATCCAGTAAAGGTGTTTTTGAACAAAGTGAATTGTATATTTTGAAACTTTAATCCAATAAACAACTTTTGGTTATAGGATGTATACTTGAACTTTTTGTGTGACATAAAAGTGGATTAGGTTCAAGTTATAGCCAGAACGGTCTATAGTATGGGGATAGGTCTAGGTACCTTATCTTGATGACACTATGGACGCGACCCACTTTGTAAATTACAAACGATGTGACCTTGAATCGTTCATGTGGAGACATGCGAGTGGGGGCGTCTTATGCAATGAGTTTGCATAAGACTGGACCGAGAAATAGTCACTTAGACTTTATAACTCCGTTTACTGTCTTAACTGACTATATTCATACGATGACCTAGGTAACTCGATCTTAATCCTTAGCAGGCCATGAACTCCTGTTTATTTGGATTATCCTTAAATTTGCATGGGTGAGAGTGGTCTGAGATTGCTGACTCAATAAGCCTCCCATTTTAGGGTTAAGACCGGGTAGATAGCTGGGAACATAGTTTTGCAAGATGAAATTCACTCCTACCCGCTTTAGGGATTAGTAGAGAGGTTGTTCCCTTAAGTGCTGACCCCGGGTCTTGAACAAAGGGTCCACCCCTCTAGTTTGCCCGAGAGCGATTCGGTTTGTTGGTTGGACCACAAACCAATTGCTTATTAGAGGATCAGTGAAACTTAAGGAACGAGAAGTAATTACAGGGGTAAAACAGTAATTTTCACCCAGTTATAATTACGAATGACCTGTGAAGGATTGACTTACTAATCAGGTTATATCGAGTGGACATAAATATATCTACAGTGAGGAGAGTGCAGCCACTAGGCTTTAGTGGTGTGTCCCGGTGGTTAACGAATGTTGATTAACTAGGTTAAAGAGTTTGGTCGGTTAATCTCGTATCGTTGGAGCTCATGCTCTGTGGGTCCATTAGGTCCCCTTACTAACTCGAACTAAGTCTTGTAACATTTGAGAGAAAAGAATTTGAATTGTTCAAATTTAGTTTTGGGAGAAAACGTTAATTATATTTGATATACTTAACGTGCCACGGTTTAATTATGAATTAAACTATAATAAAGAAGAGGTGAAAATATTTAAATACGATTTAAATATTGGTTCGGTTCATAACATGAAAAGGGATTCATGTTTAAATGATTGATTTAAGAAATCAGAATTAGTCCAATTATTTAATTTGATATTTGATATTAAATTAAATAATTATTTAAAATTATTTAATTAAATTATTTAATTAATTAAAATAATAAATTAATTTTAATTTTATATTAATTTTGAATTAAAAATAAATGAAAATTCAAAATTGAATTTGAAGTTTCATTGGACCAACTTCTCAAAGGGTGAACAAGCTACTTCTCATTTGAAATTCACTATAATTCAACACCTCTTACTTGAATAATTCTCATCATTCATGTGTTGGCATCTTCACAAAGGTTGTTGAAGCTTTAATTGAAGATAAATTGAAGTGGATAAAGGGAAATTCACAAGAAATTGATAAGATTCTCGGTTTTGACCATTTGTCACTTTTCTTCCAAATTCTCTCTATTAAAGATTCCACAATCTGTTCCAAGGCCTGAGGATAGTAGAAAAGATACTATAGGTTGTCCACAAAGTGTTTGTGACACGAAATTGCCCACGGATTAGGAGAATTTTGAGCTACAAAGGTATGAGTTCTTATTCTCTGTTTTTCCAATTTTGAGCATGTTTTTATTTTGTAAAATTGATCAACTTAGAGTGTTCAAGATCCAAAATTGCTTCCAGTTTATTAATATACACTCTTTCAGTTGGTATTAGAGCAATTTTGAGCACTCAATTTGATGAATTGTGTCTTGTGGTTGGTGTTTTTTGAAATACAATTTTTCTAGGCGTCTAAAGTGTTCTTTTGGATTTGGCATTTAAATTGAGCATCAATTTGTGTTTATTTTCAAATTGCTCAAGTGTGTTTGAGCACTAATGTGTGTAGACTAATCTGTAAAAGTTTCGGATTGATTGGAGTTCGGGAAGGTCTTCAGTTTGAAGAAAGAAGCTCGAATGGTCACAAAAATGAAGAACAGGGGTTGGTTTTTCCTTCTATTTTTTTTTCCTTCAGTATTCACGCGCGTTAATTCAAAGCTTGAAGAAGCTTTGACATCAGCACTCCAATTAGTGACGTCAACGGTTTGTTAAGAGTTGACTTTGATCGATTCTTTTGACTTTGACCGGTTCAAGTTATTTTGAGTTGGCTCGGCTCGATTTTGGTCTGGTTCGGGTGATTTTAGACCGGTTCTGACTATTTCGAGGCCGGTTTTTCTATTTTGAAGGTCCGTTTCACCAATTAGAGGTCTGATTCAGCCTTTTACAACACGGTTCAACCTTTTGAAAGTCCGATTCACACATATGCAAGCTGGTTCGAAGTGGTTCGATTTTAATTCCATATTATTATTGTAATAATTTAGTTGTTTGCTTGCATTAGATGCCAAAACCAGTTCATTTTAGTGTGTTTAATTAATTATGTATTGTGAATGTATGTTTTAATTAAATTTCCTGATTGATTGTGCATAAAGTATGCCATATAGATTTTTAAATCCCACCATAGGAAGCATGCTCCATGCATTGAAAGTATGTTATAAGATTTGTAATATATAGTATGCATGAATTGAGATTTCATAGGAATTAATATAAGCGTTATATTAATTTATGAAACAAATATTATATGTTTTAATTATAATTAATATAAGGGTTATATTAATTAAAAAAATTAAACATATAATTGTTATGCATTTATTCATGTGATGGATTTGTTATAAATGTATGTATATTCATGTCATGAATGATCAAGCAATTTATAACATAGAAATGCATGAAACCTAAGGTTTATTAATTAGTTTTAAAATGATTTTAGAACTAGAATTAATTAGAAGTTAGGTTATCTAGTTCTAATAAGATTAGAATTAGGCAACCAATAATTTATAAACCATGATAAGAGGGACTCTGTCTAAGGAAGGTTCTGGCTAGGCTGGGGTACTTAAGTTGATGGAAACAGAACACCCGTACCTGGGAACCAACCTCTGCGTGAATTTAATCCAGAGGTTTATAAATTATTTTTCATGAGTGGCGTTTATTAAAAGTTAATAAATTAAACTTATAGACCTAGGTTTATTTAAAGGTTAATAAACTTAGATAATTCCAGTATAATAGTTATATTGGTAGACTTAGGTCATATTGTTTTAGCCGAAATATGCCTAAGTAAAAGTATACCCAAACTGTTTAAAATACTTAGTGGGAGTGAAAAGGTATATATGATATATCAATTTCCTCTTACGCGCTTCGCGAAGTTCACACCGTGAGATTTCTGCTCGACCTCGTGATGTCAACAGGGTATCCCCATTCGAATGGTGTTTGCATAAATCAAGAGCAAGGTGAATGGAGAAAGTATTTATAATAAGTGGGAGAAGGAAGTGTGTCAACACATCCTATGGTCTCCTCCATTAGGTTGGACCATGAGATTCCCATGTTGCGCCTGCAGGTTGCCCGTAGTAGCACCATCCATTTGGAGGGATGTAACATGAGATTCGAAACAACTCAAACTCCAGAAATGGATAGCGTCTCTTAGGTCCATTCCCAGCTTTGAATTTTCAAATTCAGTAGTATTGTTGGAGCCGACCTCTGAGGTCTGAAAATGGCGGGTCACACTTACAAGAATTGCTAAGTGTTAGTGAAGTCTTGACCAAAGTAGCGAGAACTAGAATGTTGTAGGAATAAGAGTTATTCCGGTATTAGCATTTAGTCAATAATGTCTTGGTTCGGTGAATGAGTGATTGACTGCCCCTCGGTAGTGGTTGCTCTGACTCATTGAAGTATCGTTGCAAAAATAAAAATAAGATTATGGGTACATTATTACTTTTGTTAAATTCATTAATTGGATGCATGTTATGGGTTAAAAGCAATTCACTAATAGAATATGTTCTATTTTCAGCATGTCTGTCACACCCCCTCCCGAACCACTTGCTAACTCAAAGACGGAGACGGCATGAAGCCAACAGACATTGTTACCTCTTAACAATACTCTTGACACTACTTTACACGAAAATAAACTATGTTCGTGATATGGAACACTTTAAATTAATTCAAATGAAACTGGACATCTATAAGACATACATGAGGAGAAACTCTTCTTAAGTCTCTCCTGGAAACTAAAACGAGCAAGAACATCAGAACCACAACCTCTAAAGCACATTCGACTATAACTACATAGTTCTCTTAAAATAATTTACAAACATATGGACTTGCTAAACCACACCAACCACGCACAACATATCAAACATGAGAAGCTTCCAAAGCAGATTATGGCAAAGTTATCGTGCCGGGAGCTCGATCTCTACGAAAAGTGGGAAAAACATCGAAAGAATGAGCTATAAAGCTCGTTGAGTGACTTGAGTTTAAATGAAAGCTATTAACTCGTAAATCATATCACACCGCCATCTATGAGCATATGCATCGTAATCAAGCGTTAAAAGTAATCGTAATCATTATAGCTTTTCATGAAAACAAGCAAGACACCGTTAAAATCTCGTAAGGCATGTAAATGATATAAACTCTTTTTAAAACATATCACAATCTACGTTGTGTAGGGCACGCCCAGTACACAAACGTTTATTCTACGATGTAGTGGGGCCCGCCTAGCACTCCCATCGTCTTTGTCGTAGTGGGGCCCGCCAAAGACTCACGACAAGTACTGTTGTCACGAGTACACTCAACGTCGACAACGAGAATAAGACACTGTGCACACACTGCAGTACTACATAGCCTCGGGCTCAAAATCTCGAGAAGATCACATGAAAACATTTGAACATGCCAGCTTATCTTTTTCTTTCATAAAACTCAAGCTTACTTAGCTTGTTCATAAAACTAGAAATCTTTAAAACATACTTGCTAGTACATGCTTGCTTGAAATCATAACATCTCCAAAAGTTTTGACAATCATTAGACATATGCTCATGTATAAATTTCATAAAGACTTTTAGGCTCATCATGAACACTTTAAAACATTTCTAAGAAATCATGAATGCTCATAAACAAGTGTTCAAGAAAACAATAAACATCTAAACCATTTCGTTTTAGCAAAACCTTGCATTTCATAAGCATAATACAAGCCTATAAACCATTTTCAAGGTTCGTTTTGTCACTCACAGTGTTAGAACTAGAGTCTTGACCCGTACACTCGACTTATTTGCTCTTGGCCTGTCAAACAAACCAAATTCAACCATTAGAACCTCGAGCTCATGCTTTTTAACCTTAAACTTACAAGAAAACACACTTTCAAAAATTCCAGCTTTTAACAGATTTTATGCCCTGTATTCAGATACTCATAACTTCTTCATTACTTATCCAAAAATAATGTACTTTATACCAAACTCTTCCTTTTTGAACCCTCTAAAACGCTTATGAAGACATGAAAATGAGATTCCCAATAGATTGGTTCAGAAATACCTCGAAAGCTCCTTTCCCCGGAACTAACTTCTGCTATTCCAGATTCGATTTTCTGCTGCAACCCGAAACTTGACCTGCTATTTACAAAAACTTCCAATCATTTTCTAATCACGAATTCTTCACGAAAGTTGAAGGAAATTCAATAAGCTTTCCAACCATACCTAATAGAGCTTCTGATTCCAACTCTACAGGTCAGTACAACCAAAACATCAGAGACTTCTCGGATTTGACAGTAAATTCTGTGTTCTGTCTTCCTCTTCACAAATCAGTAGCTTAAGATCCGAATTTGCCCGAGCATCCTTCACGAATGTTGTTCCAATATGAGTTAACTTGCACGAATCAAAATTTCAGCTCTTACCTCTTTCTGTGGAGCGCGAGATGAACCAAATAGCAGAACATGGCAGAGTGATTACCTTGCTCTTCTACTAATTTGCTTGAGTTCTCTCCCTCTCTTCTTCAATTTCCAGCTGAAACCCTCTTCTTCTTCTTCCTTTAAGCTTCTCCCACGAACCCTCAGCTCCTCTTTGATGAAAATGAGAAGAAAATTGAAGGTACTTGGTTGTTTAAAAAGAAAAACCAAGGTGGGGGCCCACCTTCCACTTTCTTTCTTTTTTCCCTTTTCCTTTTCTTTCCTTTTCTTTTCTTTTCTTTTCTTTTCTTTTCTTTTCATTCCTAACAAAACACAATATTATAACCTTTCCTTTCATTTTCTTTCTTCATTATTCTTAGACCAAACCAAACCAAAATGGTTTATGTTTTTCCTTCCTTGTTTTCCTTTTGCCTTTCACTTTATTACTTTTCTTTTTAAAACAAGGAAAACCAAGTTTTAAGCATTCATTTCTTCCTTTCTTTTGTTGTTTGATAATAAGGAGGTTCCAAAGAAAGATCTTGGGTTTACAACCTCCTCTCCACTTAAGAAATTTAGTCCTCGAAATTTAGTAGTTCTTAGGTGAAAATCATCGGATACTTCCTCCTCATTTAGTCTTCTAACTCTCAAAGTTGCCTCTTCCACTCAGTGATGTCTCCAACGAACCTTCACGTGTGGGATCGTCTTGTTTCTTAAAACTTGTTCTTTTCTCATCGAGGATTTGAACTACATCCTCTGCGTAACTCATGTCTTTTTCACTCAACGGGTTGTGCTTGTAGCACATGTGTCGGATCTGGAATATACTTCTCAACATGAACACATGAAAAACATCATGTACTCAAGATAGTTCTCTTTGGCAATTCTAGTGCAGAGGTCTGTGGCCCAACTTGTCCCGTTACTTGATAAGGACCAATATATCTAGAGCTTAGTTTACCTTTCTTACCAAAACGAAGGACACCTCTCCATGGAGATAACTTCAAGAAAACTTGATCTCAACCCGGAATTCTAAGTCCTTTCGTTGCTTATCTACATAACTCTTCCGACGGTCTTGTGCTACCTTTGATTCTCTCTCGACACACGTTAATATTGTTTGTCATAACTTGCACCAACTCGGGACCGATTAGCTTCCGCTCTTGGTTCATTCCAATATCTGAGCGTTCTACGGTCTTTTATCTAGAGCTTCAAATGGTGCCATGTCAAAACTAGACTGATAATTGTTATTGTAAGCAAATTCCATAAGTGATAGGTGTGTATCTCAACTTCCCTTAACTTGAAAGACACATACTTGCAACATGTCTTCTAGGGTCCGGATGGTCCTCTCTGTTTGCCCATCATCTGTCTAAGGATGGAATGTTGTACTAATCTTGATTCTGTTCCCATACCTTCTCGTAAACTAGGCCAAAACTTAGAAGTAAATCTCGGATCTCTATCCGATACTATGGACACCGGCACTCTGTATTGTCTTACAGTGCTGCCGACGATAGCTTAGCTAGTGATCAAGCGTGAGACGTCGATTTTAATCGGTATAAACCTTGTTATCTTAGTGAGTCTATCCACCATTACCCAAGTACCATCATGTCCATTTGAAGTACGTGGTAATCTAAAGCAGAAAACCATAGTAATACGCTCCCATTTCCATTCAGAGCACTAGCAATGGGTTAAGTAGTCCTTTTTGCTTTCGTCTAATCTGGTTTAACTTGGCGATGTGATTAAACATCTATCAACATAATCAACTATCTCCCGCTTCATCCAGTGCCACCAATAAGTCCCATTCATGGTTTTACACATCTTGGTGCTTCTCGGATGCATAGCGTGAATTGAATCGTGAGCTTCTTCTAGAATAGCATTCTTAAGCTCACTAACACTCTGAACACATAGTCTTCCCTATTTCTCTATGTCTCCGTCGATCTCATTTTAAATTTTGCTTTTGGGCCCTGTTTGGACTTTCCAAACATTTTACAAGTTACTATTCTCTCGATTGTCTTCTCACAATCTCTATTATGAGTGAAGGCTGATCTGAAATTAAACTAAAGACCCTCTCAATTCTCTGCGTGATTATAACCGCCTTAGAATCCTTAGAGTACTTAAAAAAATGTTGCTCGAATACCACACAAGGCATCCCTAGGAAGTCTTGACTTCTGCTCAATGCATCGCCTACCACATTCATCTTACCAAGATGGTATTATATGGTACAATCACAATCTTTAATCAATTCTAACCATCTTCGTTGTCTCATATTCAACTCCCTTTGATCAAAGATATACTTGGACTCTTATGATCTGTGTAAATGTGACACCTTTCACCAAACAAGTAATGTTTCCGGATCTTGAGTGCTAAAATAATCACGCTAACTCAAGATCATGGGTAGGGTAATTACATTCGTGTTTTTTCAATTGCCTTAACGTATAAGTTATTACTTTTCCTTCTTGCAAGAACACACACCCTAATCCTTGTCTCAAGCATAACAAGAAACACATATTCTTTTCCGTTATAGGAAGTGTCAAAATAGGTCTTGTAACTAATCTCTCTTTTCAAATTCTCCTGAAAACTCGTTTCACACTTATCTCGACCATTCAATCTTAGCATTCTTTCTTATTAAAAGCGCTAAGGGTAATACTAATCGTGAGAAGTTCTCAACAAATCATCTGCAGTATCCGCCAAGCCTAGAAACTACGCATTGCCTCTCTGTCGCACTAATCTGGTCTCTCCCAGTTGACTACAACTTTAACTTTATTTGGATCCACACTAACACCATTTGCTGAGGCAACATGCCCCAAAAACATTACCTGGTTCAACCAAAACTCACATTTGGTGAATTTAGCGTACAACTGTTTATCTCGTAGTGTTTGCGTAATAATACTCATGCGTTCCTCGTGGGCTTTCTCATCAGCAAAGAATAAACTAGTATATCATCAATAAATACTATTATAAATCGATCCAAATATTTGGTGGAAAACTCCGTCCATGGGGCCCATGAAAAGCGCTAGTGCATTGTTAAACCGAATGGCATTACTAAACACTTATAATGCTCGTACTCTCATTATGAATAATGTCTTAGGAATATCTCGATTCTCGACCTTTAAAGCGATGATATCTCGATCTCAAATCAATCTTAGAAAACACCGATGCTCCTCGAATCTGGTCAAACAAGTCATCTATACGGGGTAGAGGATACTTGTTACGTATCGTGACTTTGTTTAACCATCGTAATCAATGCATAATCTCGGGTACCATCTTTCTTTTCACAGATAATAACTTTGGAGCTCTCCAAGGCGATACACTAGGTCCGATGTATCCCTTATCAACTAGTCCTTGTAATCGCATCTTTAGCTCCACGATCTCACTTGGAGCCATTCTATCACTGCGCTTGCATAAATAGGTGTTATTCATGGTACAGTTCAATGGTGAACTCAACTTCCCTATCGGTGGCAATCGATAGATCTCGCTAGAAAAACAACAAGAAAATTTATTCACAACAAGAACATTTTCTTGTTTTAACTTTTCTTCCCGCACCTCAACTACATGTGCAAGAAGCGTCGTGCAACCTTTCCTCAATAACTTCTAAGCTTTGAATCACGAAAACAAACTCGTAGGGATAGTCTTTCTTTCATCCCATAAAACCACTTCACTAATCCTGGTTTATTGAAAACAACTTCCTTTATATGGCAATCTCTGGAAGCATAATGAGTAAATAGGAAATCCATCTTTAAGATTGCATCTCACACTGCAAGTCTAGTGGAAGAAGATCCACTAACATATTGAGACCTTCTACTAAGACCTCACAATTCTCGCATCTTTGAATTGACTAGTAACACATCACCAACTAGAGTGTATATAACTAATCTTTTACATAAAGGTTCTAACTTTCCATTCAACTTAGTCAAGAACATACTAAAGCAAAGAAATGTGTTGCACCTTGTTCTATTAAAAGCAAAAGTGGTACATTTCAAATAGTACTTGTACCAATAATCATATCTTGTGCATCCTCAAACTTCTTCTGTGAGTCATAACCTAGACCTTTCCGTGTTGCCTAGGCCTCCCTACAACTCTCTTTAGTCTAACACCACTGGTGCCCTCTCTTGCAGCCTAATGAAACTCTCTTTACTGCTCTGCATGCCGGGACTCAACTCCCTAGTCCTCTGCGTGCGGTTTGTCCATAGTTTGTGGACAATCCCTCTTGACATGTCACAGTTGTTAGCTTGCTTGGTAGCATGTACTAACACTCACAAGACAATGATCTTGATGATTCTTGCAACAGATCATACATGGAGTTTTCCTTGCTATACTGGCAATAGACTCTTGCCCTCTTTGCAGTCTTGCTGCTAATCAAACAAACTAATTAGGTTCTTTTTAATTCGCCTCACGATAGGCACTACCCACAATCATCTGCCTCGATGCCTGGCTACTTGGCTACTAGCTTGCTCCTTAAAGTCATATTGACTTAGAAACATTTACTCCAAGTGTGAATCTCCGTTGCTCACGACCTTGAAATCGCTTGTTGTCGAAGCCTCCACAACTAGGCTTCACTCATCGACTTCTCTCTCTGCTATACTCGCTCAACACGTAGAGCGGTCTACGAGGTGAGAGAAGTCATCCATTTAGCAATGGTCAGAATCGGGAGTACGTATCTCGGTCGTAACCCTCTTTCAAATTGTCGACATCTATCGCTCTTAGATGCCACAATCACATCAACATACCGCGACAACTCCGTATATATCTTCTCTCATACTCACCATTGAAAGTGTATCTTGTTTTAGTTCTAACAAAATTCATCCTCTCTCGCCTCTCGATGCGTGCTAGGGTAGTATTTATTTTCAAATATACTTGAAAGTTTGCCGGTGTGAAGTACGTGCATCACTACAATCTGGCTAACATCGATTTTCCATCATTCTTCAACCTTCTTTAGTTGCAAAGAATGTGGCCAACTTAACATTTCGCTCCTCGTGAGCAACTCATAACATCAAAACATTTATCAAGCTTATTTAGTTAAACCTCGACTTCATTTGGATAACCTCGACTTAGTTTGGATCTTTGGAATCCTCAAACACCTGTGGCTCCTAATTCTTTTAGGTAATCTATTATATATGTCTTATCTCGGATTACTTAGCCCCGCTCCTATGGCTTACCTACCTCCGTGAGGAATTAACATGTCGCTTAATTCGGCCATATCTCGAACTCTCGGCACTAGATCTCCACCGGGATTGATCTTGGGTAGGATCCTGCGTCCCGCCCCGATCTTGCCTCGCATAAATCGCTCGCTAGTACGTGGTGGCATGACTTCTATAACATATTAACATACTAGACATGTAATGAGTACTCAACTCAAATGCACAATTCTAGACTTGTGTTCACATTCTAGTCTCGATTGGACTTACTCTTGTCCTTATTTGGACCATGCTCTACTAGTTCTATTGAACTAACTCAATAACTTGCTATGTCTCATTCCCATGGAACTAATCGCTCGACGATGCAAGTTGTCACACCCCCTCCCGAACCACTTGCTAACTCAAAGACGGAGGCGGCATGAAGAAGCCAACAGACATTGTTACCTCTTAACAATACCTGCCGACACTACTTTACACGAAAATAAACTATGTTCGTGCATATGGAACACTTTAAATTAATTCAAGTGAAGCGGACATCTATAAGACATACATGAGGAGAAACTCTTCTTAAGTCTCTCCGAAACTAAAACGAGCAAGAACATCGTAACCACAACCTCTAAAGCACATTCGACTATAACTACATAGTTCTCTTAAAATAATTTACAAACATATGGACTTGCTAAACCACACCAACCACGTACAACATATCAAACATGAGAAGCTTCCAAGCAGACTATGGCGGAGTTATCAGCACCGGGAGCTCGATCTCTACACGAAAAGTGGGAAAAACATCGAAAGAATGAGCTATAAAGCTCGATGAGTGACTTGAGTTTAAATGAAAGCTATTAACTCGTAAATCATATCACTCGCCATCTATGAGCATATGCATCAGTAATCAAGCGTTAAAAGTAATCGTGTAATCATTATAGCTTTTCATGAAAACAAGCAAGACACCGTTAAAATCTCGTAAGGCATGTAAATGATATAAACTCTTTTAAAACATATCACAATCACGTTGTGTAGGCACGCCAAGATACACAAACGTTTATTCTACGATGTAGTGGGGCCCGCCAAAGACTCCCATCGTCTTTGTCGTAGTGGGCCCGCCAAAGACTCAGAGACAACGCTGTTGTCACGAGTACACTCAACGTCGACAACGAATAAGAAGACTGTGCACTGCTGCACTACATAGCCTCGGGCTCAAAATCTCGTAAGATCACATGAAAACATTTGAACATGCCGTTTATCTTTTTCTTTCATAAAACTCAAGCTTACTTAGCTTGTTCATAAAACTAGAAATCTTTAAAACATACTTGCTAGTACATGCTTGCTTGAAATCATAACATCTCCAAAAGTTTTGACAATCATTAGACATATGCTCATGTATAAATTTCATAAAGACTTTTAGGCTCATCATGAACACTTTAAAACATTTCTAAGAAATCATGAATGCTCATAAACAAGTGTTCAAGAAAACAATAAACATCTAAACCATTTCGTTTTTAGCAAAACCTTGCATTTCATAAGCATAATACAAGCCTATAAACCATTTTCAAGGTCTGTTTTGTCACTCACGGTTGTTAGAACTAGAGTCTTGACCCGTACACTCGACTTATTTGCTCTTGGCCTGTCAAACAAACCAAATTCAACCATTAGAACCTCGAGCTCATGCTTTTAACCTTAAACTTACAAGAAAACAGACTTTCAAAAATTCCAGCTTTTAACAGTGATTTTATGCCTCAGATTCAGATACTCATAACATCTTCATTACTTATCCAAAAATAATGTACTTTATACCAAACTCTTCCTTTTGAACTCTCTAAAACGCTTATGAAGACATGAAAATGAGATTCCCAATAGATTGGTTCAGAAATACCTCGAAAGCTCCTTTCCCCGGAACTAACTTCTGCTATTCCAGATTCGATTTTCTGCTGCAACCCGAAACTTGACCTGCTATTTACAACAACTTTCAATCATTTTCTAATCACGAATTCTTCACGAAAGTTGACGGAAATTCAATAAGCTTTCCAACCATACCTAATAGAGCTTCTGATTCCAACTCTACAGGTCAGTACAACCAAAACATCAGAGACTTCTCGGATTTGACAGTAAATTCTGTGTTCTGTCTTCCTCTTCACAAATCAGTAGCTTAAGATCCGCATTTGCCCGAGCATCCTTCACGAATTTTGTTCCAATATGAGTTAACTTGCACGAAACAAAATTTCAGCTCTTACCTCTTTCTGTGGAGCTCGAGATGAACCAAATAGCAGAACATGGCAGAGTGATTACCTTGTTGTTTCTACTAATTTGCTTGAGTTCTCTCCTCTCTTCTTCAATTTCCATTGAAACCCTCTTCTTCTTCTTCCTTTAAGCTTCTCCCACGAACCCTCAGCTCCTCTTTGATGAAAATGAGAAGAAAATTGAAGGTACTTGGTTGTTTAAAAAGAAAAACCAAGGTGGGGGCCCACCTTCCACTTTCTTTCTTTTTTCCCTTTTCCTTTTCTTTCCTTTTCTTTTCTTTTCTTTTCTTTTCTTTTCATTCCTAACAAAACACAATATTATAACCTTTCCTTTCATTTTCTTTCTTCATTATTCTTAGACCAAACCAAACCAAAATGATTTATGTTTTTCCTTCCTTGTTTTCCTTTTGCCTTTCACTTCATTACTTTTCTTTTTAAAACAAGGAAAACCAAGTTTTAAGCATTCATTTCTTCCTTTCTTTTATTGTTTGATAATAAGGAGGTTCCAAAGAAAGATCTTGGGTTTACAATGTCGAGCTCTTTTATTCAATTACTCGCCTCCGACAAACTTAACGGCGATAACTTTGGAACATGGAAATCAAACTTGAATACGATTATTGTGATTGATGATCTAAGGTTCGTCTTGACGGAGGAATGTCCTCTCCCTCCCAGCTCGTCTACAACCCAAACAGTTAGGGATGCATTTTACAAATTGACTAGGGCTAATGATAAAGCTCGGTTCTACATCTTAGCCAGCATATCTGATGTGTTGTCTAAGAAACATGAGGGCATGATCACCGCAAAGGAGATCATGGGATCATTACAGGCCATGTTTGGACAACCGTCCTCGTCGGTCCGTTATGATGCTCTCAAGTACGTTTACAACTCCCGAATGAATGAGGCAACTTCTGTTAGGGAGCATGTCCTTAATATGATGGTCCACTTCAACGTGGCAGAGGTAAACGGGGTTGTCATAGATGAGAACAGACAGGTCAGCTTTATAATGGAATCTCTTCCGAAGAGTTTCCTGCAGTTTCGCACCAATTCGGTGATAAACAAGATAGAGTATAACCTAACTACTCTACTGAACGAGTTCCAGACATTTGAGTTCCTGATGAAATCAAAGGGAAAAGAGAATGAGGCAAATGTTGTCACTTCGAGGAAGTTCTTGAGAGGATCATTCTCAGGGACTAAGTCTGATCTTTTTTTTTTAAGAATAAGAGTATTCAGAAGAAGAAGAAGAATAAAGGGAAGGAAAAAGCTCTCATACGCAAGGTTAAAGCCACAGGAAAATGTTTCCATTGTGGTGAAGACGGGCACTGGAAGAAGAACTGCTCGAAGTACCATGCGGAAAAGAAAGCTGAGAAAGAAAAACAAAGTAAATATGATTTACTTGTTGTTGAAACATGTTTAGTGGAACATGATGATTCCGCCTGGATACTAGATTCAGGAGCCACTAACCATGTGTGTTGTTCTTTTCAGGAAACTAGTTTCTGGAGTCAGCTTGCTGATAGTGAGATAACTCTCAGGGTTGGAACAGGAGAGGTTATCTCGGCTAGAGCAGTGGGAGTGGTGAAGTTTTTATTTAAAGATAGATTCATTTTATTAGAAAATGTACTTTTCGTTCCTGGAATCAAAAGAAATCTTGTATCTATCTTTTGTTTACTTGAACATATGTATAAAGTATTTTTTATTATAATGAAGCGTTCATTTGCAAAAGAGGTGTACAAATATGTTATGCTAAACTTGAAAACAACTTATATGTGTTAAGACCAACAGAGATAAAAGCTATTTTGAACATCGAGATGTTTAAAACAGCTGATACTCAAAATAAAACGCAGAAGGTTTCTCCAAGTACCTATCTTTGGCACTTGAGACTATGTCATATTAATCTCAATAGGATTGAGAGATTGGTTAAGAGTGGTATCCTAAGTCTGTTAGAGGACAACTCCTTACCATCATGTGAGTCCTGTCTTGAGGGAAAAATAACTAAACGACCTTTTTCTGAAAAAGGTTATAGGGCCAAAGAACCCTTGGAACTCGTACATTCGAATCTTTGTGGTACAATGAATGTTAAGACACGAGGAGGGTATGAATATTTCATCAGTTTTATTGATGATTATTCTAGGTATGACTATCTTTACCTAATGCATCATAAGTCTGAAATCCTTGAAAAGTTCAAGGAGTATAAGGCAAAGGTTGAGAACTCGTTAGGTAAAACAATTAAAACACTTCGATCAGATCGAGGTGGAGAGCATATGGATTTGAGATTCCAAGACTATATGATAGAACATGGAATCATATCCCAACTCTTAGCGCCAGGTACACCTCAGTAGAACGGTGTATCTGAAAGGAGAAATAGAACCCTGTTAGATATGGTTTGATCTATGATGAGCTACGCTCAACTGCCTCGTTCGTTCTGGGATATGAAGTAGAAGTTGTTGCATATATTTTGAACATGGTTCCCTCTAAGAGTGTTTCAGAAACACCCTATGAGTTATGGAAAGGGCGTAAAGGTAGTTTAAGTCACTTCAGGATTTGGGGATGTCCGACAAATGTGATAGTGTCCAATCCAAAGAAACTGGAACATCGTTCAAAATTATGTCTATTCGTGGGATATTCCAAGGAAACGAAAGGTGGTCTGTTTTATGATCCTCAGGAGGACAAGGTGCTTGTATCGACAAATGTCACGTTCTTAGAGGAAAACCACATGAGAGATCATCAGCCTCGTAGCGGAATTGTCTTGAGCGAAATTTCCAAGGAAGCTACAGATAAATCAACAAAAGTTGTTGATCAAGCTGGTCCTTCTCAAGAGTTGAGAATACCTCAACGTAGTGGGAGGGATGTTAGACAACCCGACCGTTACATGGATTTGACTGAAACCCAGGTCGTCATACCTGGTGATGGCGTTGAGGAATCATTGACCTATAAACAAGCAATGAATTATATAGATAGGGACCAATGGATTAAAGTCATGGACCTCGAAATGGAGTCAATGTACTTCAATTCAGTCTGGGAACTTGTAGATCAACAAGATGGTGAAAAACCTATCAGTGGCAAGTGGATCTACAAGATGAAACGAGATCAAGCCGGTGAGGTGCAAAACTTCAAGGCTCGACTTGTGGCAAAGGGTTATACCCAGCGGGAAAGGGTGGACTATGAAGAAACCTTCTCCCCTGTTGCCATGCTTAAGTCGATTAGAATACTCTTGTCCATTGCCACGTTTTATGATTATGAAATTTGACAAATGGAAGTCAGGACAGCTTTTCCAAATGGCAATCTTGAAGAGAGTATCTATATGGATCAACTAGAGGGGTTCAAAGTTCAGGGTCAAGAGTAAAAGGTTTGCAAGCTGAAACGATCCATTTATGGATTGAAACAAGCATCTAGATCCTAGAATATAAGATTTGATATTGCGATCAAATCTTATGGTTTTGAACAGAATATTGACGAGCCTTGTGTCTACAAGAAGATAGTCAATACTACTGTAGCTTTCTTAGTTCTATACGTAGATGATATCTTGCTCATTGGGAATGATGCAGGATTCCTGACTGGCGTTAAGCAATGGCTAGCGACCCAATTCCAAATGAAAGATTTGGGAGAGGCTCAGTTTGTCCTTAGAATCCAAATTGTTCGGAATCGCAAGAACAAAACGCTAGCACTGTCTCAGGCATCTTATATTGACAAGATGTTGATTAGATATAAGATGCAGAATTCCAAGAAGGGTTTATTACCTTTCAGGCATGGAATTCATCTGTCTAACGAACAGTGTCCTAAGACACCTCAAGAAGTTAAGGATATGAGACACATTCCCTATGCATCAGTTGTCGGTAGTCTGATGTATGTCATGTTATGTACTAGACCCGACATATGCTATGTAGTGGGAATAGTCAACAGGTATCAGTCCAATCCAGGATGTGATCACTGGACTATCGTTAAGAACATCCTCAAGTATCTTAGGAGAACGAGAGACTATATGCTTGTGTATGGCGCAAAGGATTTGATCCTTGCAGGATACACTGACTCTGATTTTCAGACTGATGTAGATTCGAGGAAATCCACATCAGGATCAGTGTTCACTCTTAATGGAGGAGTTATAGTATGGAGAAGTATAAAGTAAGGTTGTATTGTTAACTCCACCATGGAGGCTGAGTATGTCGCAGCTTGTGAACCAGCGAAGGAGGCAGTATGACTTAGGAAGTTCTTCGTTGATTTGGAAATTGTTCCAAATATGAATTTGTCTATCACCCTTTATTGTGATAATAGTGGTGCAGTGGCAAATTCTAAAGATCCTAGAAGCCATAAGCACGGAAAGCATATAGAGCGCCAATATCATCTCATCAGGGAGATTGTGCAACGAAGAGACGTGATCGTCACGCAGATCGCTTCGAAGCACAACATTGTTGATCCGTTTACAAAGCCCCTCACGGCTAAAGTGTTTGAGGGACACCTAGAGAGTCTAGGACTACGGGTTGTACAGTAGGACAGTTTTCTTTCTCAACATGTTTGACTCCACCAACGTTTTAGTCCAAGTGGGAGTTTGCTGGGTTTTATGTCATAAAACTCGTGGTGTTGTAAACTGAATGTATATTCTATTTTGCAATAAAATTGTTATTGAGATTTATTCAGTAAAGGTGTTATTGAATAAAGTGAATTGTATATTTTGAAACCCTAATCCAATAAAGAACCCATGGCTATAGGATGTATACTTGAACTTTATGTGTGACATAAAAGTAGATCAGGTTCAAGTTATAGCTAGAACGGTCTATAGTATAGGGATAGGACTGGGTATCTTATCCTAGGGACACTATGGACGCGACCCACTGTATAAAGTACCAACGATGTGATCTTGAATTTTTCATGTGGAGACATGAGAGTGGGGGCGTCCTATGCAATGAGTTTGCATAACACTGGACCGAGAAATAGTCACTTAGACTTTATAACTCTGTTTACTTTCATAACTTACTATATTCATACGATGACCTAGGCAACTCGATCTTAATCCTGAGCATGTCACGAACTCCTGTTTATTTGGATTATCATTAGATTTGCATGGGTGAGAGTGGCATGAGATTGCCGACTCAATAAGCCTCCCATTTCAAGGATAAGACCGGGTAGATAGCTGAAAACATAGTTCTACAAGATGGAATTCACTCCTACCAGTTTTAGGGATTAGTAGAGAGGTTATTCCATTAAGTGCTGACTCCGAGTCTTGAATAAAGAGTCCACCCCTCTCATTGGCCCGAGAGGGATTCGGTTTGTTAGTTCGACAACAAACAAATTGTTTATTAGAGGATCAGTGGGACTTAAGGAACATGAAATAATTACGGGGGTAAAACGGTAATTTTGACCCAGCTGTAATTACGAATGACCTGTGAATACTTACTAATCATGGTTATATCGAGTGGACAAAAATATATCTACAAAGGTGAGGAGAGTGCGACCCTTTGGGCTTTAGTGGAGTGTCGGTGGTTAACGAATGTTGATTAGCTAGGCTAAAAAGAGTTTGGTGATTAATCTCGTATCGTTGGAGCTCATGATGCATGAGGTCCATTAGGTCCCCTTACCAAATTTCGGACTAAGCCTTGTAACATTTGAGAGAAAAGAATTTGAATTGTTCAAATTCGATTTTGGGAGAAAACGTTAATTATATTTGATATACTTAACGTGTCACGGTTTAGTTATGAATTAAACTATAATAAAGAGGTGGAAATATTTAAATTTGATTTAAATATTGGTTCGGTTTATAACATGAATAGGCATTCATGTTCGAACGATTGATTTAAATAATCGAGATTTCTCCAATTATTTGATTTGATGTTTGATATTAAATTAAATAATTATTTAAAATTAATTAATTAAATTTTTTAATTAATTAAATTAATAAATTAATTTTAATTTAAAATTAATTTTATATTAATTTTGAATTAAAAATAAATGAAAATTCAAAATTGAATTTGAAGTTTCATTGGACCAACTTCTCAAAGAGTGAACAAGCTACTTCTCATTAATCCTCATCATTCATGTGTTGGCATCTTCACAAATCTTATTGAAGCTTTAATTGAAGATAAATTGAAGAGGATAAAGGAAATTTCACAAGAAATTGATAAGATTCTCGGTTTTGACCATTCGTCACTTTTCTTCCAAATTCTCTCTATCAAAGATCCCACAATCTGTTCCAAGGCCTGAGGATAGTAGGGAAGACACTATAAGTTGTCCACAACGTGTTTGTCACAAGAAATTGCCCACAGATTAGGAGAATTTTGAGCTACAAAGGTATGAGTTATTATTCTCTGTTTTTCCAGTTTTGAGCATGTTTTTTATTTTGTAAAATTGATCAACTTAGAGTATTCAAGATCTAAAATTGCTTCCGCTTTATTAATATACACTCTTTCAGAGGTTGCTGTAAATCGAAACTACAAATGTAATTGAGATTTCTTTCCTTCTAGTTTAATCATTGTACAACATGTGTTTGTATGCTTTATATCCATGCTTTAATTCGATTAAATACTGCTTATTCTCTGTTTTTTACCCAATGTATTGGTATTTGTATTAAACCAAAGTAAACAACCAATTGATCATTATAATGATAGATCTTCAACAGATGTGTAGTGGACACAAGTTAGATAATGTTCAAGTATATAACCTAAATGGTATATTGTATACGCATGAGGTTGGAAACATTATGTTGATAACACCATGGATGTGGCCCGCATTGTATTTAGTATAAACGAGGTAATCCAATTCGTTCATGTGGTAGACATCAGAGCGGAAACGAGCGAGAAACGACGAAAAACAACAAGAGGAGCTTGTTGTTCTGTCGATGGCGTTGACACGTTGTTCATCGGCGTCTCAACGCTGCCATCGCGGGAGCAAGGCATGCTGCAGGACAGCGTCGTTAACGCCGTAGCGGCATTGGGAACACCGGCACAACTCGACGCTGCGGCGTTGCGGCGCAGCGTTGCATGCGTGGGCATGCGTTAGTGGGCAGTCGCGCGGCGCGCATGCGTGGGGCGTGATGTTTTTTCTCTCATCGTGGGCGGTTTTCTCAAATTTTGTTTAATTTTTCATTTGTAAAATGTAATTTAATTTAATTTTAATTAAATTTATTAATTAATATTAATATAATTGTTATATTAATGTTAATTAATTTATTTAATTGCCCCTAAGTGCCAAAATCGGTCCATTTTTGCTGTTTAATTATTTTATGCATGTGATGTATGATTTAATTATTTCTATGTGCATAATGTATGTCATATAGATTTAAAATCACTCCTTAGGTTAAACATTTCATGCATCATTTTATATTATATAAGTGTTATAATATATAGTATGCATGATAGGTTATATTATAAGTGTTATAATATAATTAAGAGCATGTTTTAATTTATTTAATATAAGAGTTATATTTCTTAGATTAAAAGTATTCCCATGCATTTAATTTCATGTGATGGATATTTGTTATAGTCTATAGTTATTCATGTAATGAATGATCAAGCACTATAACATAGAAATGCATGTAACCTAAGTTAATTATTTGTTTTAAAGTGTTTAGAACTTGAATAATTCGACTTAGGTTTTCCAGTTCTAATATGATTAGAATTAGGAAATCAAAAATATGACCTTTGAATGGTGACTGATAAGTAACTCTGTCTAAGGAAGGTTTTGTCTAAGGTTCAGTATTTAAGTCGACGCTTGAGTAACACCCCACACTGAAACCGACCTGGGAGTGAATTCGGTCCGGAGATTCTTAGGTTATATTATCGTGAGTGTCGTTAATTAAAAGTTGATTAATTTACTCACATAGACCTAAGTTAATGATGTGATTATAAACTTAGGCCTAATTCAATATAAGAGTTATATTGGTAGACTTAGGTAAATTTTAGCCGGTTTATCTAGGTCAATCCCGAATAATATAAAGTGTTGAGTGCGAGGAAATAAAGTGTATAAGATACATTTAATTTTTCGACCACAAATCTCTGTAAAGTCCGCATCGTGAGATCCATACTCGGCCTCGTGGCGCAAATGGGAGCGTCTCCCTTCGGATGGTATTTGTATGGATCAATATTATAGTGGATGGAGGGAGTACTTATAGTGAGTGGGAGCGGGACCTGTGAAAACGGGACCCACGGTCTCTTCTTTCGATTCACACCGTGAGACCCTTATGAACCGCCTGCTTGTTTGGCCTGGACCAGACAATCCCTTCGGAGGGCCTTGATCATGGGAATCAAAACACCGTGAATTCCCGAAATGAATACAATTTCCTTGTTGGTTTTCCTTCTTGGTTCACCCTTCGGTGGCTATTGTTTGGACGGATACTTGGAAACTTAAATATTGAGGGTGACACTCACGAAATTCATTAAGAGTTAATGGATTCAACCAAATAATGATAATTGGATGCCTAATGGAATAAGAGTTATTCTGGAATTAGGGTCTTGTCGAGAAAGTCTCGTCCTAGAGGAGGAGTGTTTTTGTTCATCTTTCGATGGCGGTCATTCTAAACCTTTATGATATCATTGCAAATTTAGGAGGAGTGTTTCTGTTCACCCTTCGGTGGCGGTCAATCTAAACCTTTAGGATATCATTGCAAATTTTAAACGACCTAGGGATCATGAGACTTTCTCGACCAGACCCTAATTCCAGAATAACTCTTATTCCATTAGGCGTCCAATCATCATTATTTGGTCGAATCCATTAACTCTTAACGAACTCCGTGAGTGTCACCCTCAATCTTTAAGTTTCCAAGTATCCGCCCAAACAATAGCCACCGAAGGGTGAACCATGAAGGAGGAGTGTTTCTGTTCACCCTTCGGTGGCGGTCATTCTAAACCTTTAGGATATTATTGCAAATTTTAAATGACCTAGGGATCATAGGATTAAATTTTGCTAAAACTTGATTGGATTTCAAAAGTTTTTTGTGAGACTGACACAAATTTTAATTTGATTTTTCAGCAAAATATGTCTAGCTCGATAATAGCACTATTCGCTTCGGATAAATTAGTGGGAGATAACTTCCAAACGTGAAAAAACAATATTAACACGATACTTGTAACCGACGACCTTAAGTTCGTGCTTACTGAGCAGTGTCCTCAGTTGCCGACCTCGACTGCAACACGAAGTGTTCGTGATGCATACGATCAATGGATCAGAGCCAATGAAAAGGCCAAGGTGTACATCATTGTCAACATATCTGAAGTATTGGCAAAGAAGCATGAGTTGATGATCACCGGTAAGGAGATCATGGAGTCACTGCAAGACATGTTTGGACAATAGTCCTTTCAGGTCAGGCATGACTCACTCAAACACGTCTTCAACACCCGAATGAAAGAAGGGACGTCAGTCCGTGAACATGTTCTGGCCATGATGACCCACTTTAATTTGGCGGAGATGAACGGGGCTTCGATCGATGAGTCGAGCCAGGTCAGCTTTATCTTGGAGGCTCTTCCGAAGAGTTTCCTTCAGTTTCGTAGCAACGTTGTTATGAACATGATAAGCTACAAACTGACCACCCTTCTGAACGAGCTACATAACTTCCAATCCTTGATGAGGATCAGGACACCGGAAGCTGAGGCAAATGTTGCCTACAGGTCCTATCACAGGGGTTCGACCTCTGGGACTAAATCGGTTGCTCCTTCTCGCCCGAAAGGGAATAAGAAGATGAAGAAGAGTAAAGCTAACCGAGCTGCCGCCCAAAAGGGCAAGAAGGTAAAGGAAGTTGCAAAGAAAGCAATGTGTTTCCACTGCAATGTGGGCGGCCACTGGAAAAGAAACTGCCCCAAGTTTCTTGCTGAGAGGAAGAATCAAGGTAAATGTGATTTACTAGTGATTGAAACTTGTTTAGTGAAGAGTAGTGACTCTGCCTGGATATTGGATTTGGATGCCACTAACCACGTTTGTTCTTCTTTTCAGGGAATTGATTCCTGGCAGCAGCTGCGAGAGGGTGAGGTGACTCTGCGGGTTGGATCCGAGGAGATTGTCTCTGCTGCAGCAATCGACAAAGTGAAGCTTTACTTCGGCAAGAATTACTTATTGTTAGACAATTTGTATATAGTTCCAGGGTTTACTAGAAACCTCGTTTCTATTTCCTGTTTTCTTGAACATTGTATTTTTGTTTCATTTAATGGCAATAAAGCGTTTATTTCTAGAAATGAAAATTTCATTTGTTCTGCTTTACTTAAGTCTAATCTGTATGTTTTGAAACCTAATTCAGTCAAAAGCGTTTTGAACACTGAATTATTTAAAACTGCAGAAACACGAACTAAAATAATAAAAGTTTTTCCAAAAGAAAATGCTCATTTTTGGCATCTATGGTTAGGTCACATTAATCTCAATAGGATTGAGAGACTAGTGAAAAATGGACTTCTAAGCGAGTTGGAAGAAAACTCTTTACCAGTGTGTGGGTCATGTCTCGAAGGCAAAATGACCAAACGTCCTTTTAGTGGAAAAAGATATAGAGCCAAAGAGCCCCTTGAGCTTATACATTCTGACCTCTGTGGTCCGATGAGTGTTAAAGCACGAGGTGGTTACGAATACTTTGTATCTTTTATAGATGACTATTCAAGGTATGGGTATATTTACCTAATGCATAGAAAGTCTGAAACTCTTGAAAAGTTCAAGAAGTACAAGACTGAGGTTGAGAACCTGTTAGGTAATACAATAAGAACACTTCGATCGGATCGAGGTGGAGAGTATATGGACACTGAATTCCAGGACTATATGATAGAACATGGAATTACGTCCCAACTTTTAGCACCTGGTATGCCACAGCAGAATGGTGTATCGGAGAAGAGAAATAGAACCCTGTTGGACATGGTTCGATCGATGATAAGTTATGCTCGTCTCCCTGATTCTTTTTGGGGTTACGCAGTGGAGACTGTGGTTTATATTTCGAACGACGTTCTCTGATTCTTCCAGTGGTTGTCCCCAATGCAGTGGAAACACTGTCCTTTCTTCTACAACCTCTTTGACCTTTTTTCCCTTTTGGGTAGCAGCGTGGTCATCTTTACCCTTCTTCAACTTCTTCTTCTTCCCTTTCGGGCCTAAAAAATCAACAGATTTTGGCCCAGAGGTCGAACCCCTGTGATAAGACCTGAAAGCAACATTTGCCTCAGCTTCCGGTCCCCTGACTCGCATCAAGGATTGGAAGTTCTGTTGTTTGTTGAGTAAGGAGGTCAGTGTGTAGCTAATCTTGTTCATAACAGCGTTGCTACGAAACTGAAGAAAACTCTTCGGAAGAGTATCCATAATAAAGCTAACCTAGCTCGACTCGTCGATCGAAGCATCGTTCATCTCTGCTAGGTTGAAGTGGGTTATCATATCCAGAACATGTTCATGGGCAGACGCCCCCTCCTTCATCCTTGCATTGAACACATGTTTGAGGGCATCGTACCGAACTTGAAAGGATTGTTGTCCAAATATGTTCTACAGCGATTCCATGATGTCCTTCGCAGTGACCATAACCTATGCTTCTTTGCCAAGACTTCAGACATGCTGGCAATGATATAAACATTAAAAATTGCCCAAAACAACAGGCCCTTACATTGATCTCATAAATATTAATGTAAACTTATTCTAAGTGCCAAAAATCGAAACATCCAACATGCAAACTACAAATTCATCTCATGAAATTAAGGCTACCCACCTAATTTTAAGAAATCACAGAATGCACAACGAAGAGCTAACGATTGGCTCTGATACCAATTGAAGGGAATGGAAATCCCACAGCAGAAGACGTTGTGAAACGTCGTTGTTTCATTGTTTTTAGGATTTCTTAAAATTGAATACATCACATACAAACTAGGCTAAACATGTTGTAAAGAGAAGAAAAACATAAAGTAAATAGGTGTACTAACTTGTTGAATAACCCTTCTTCAGTGTTTTCTTTTCCAGTCACGAACTCTTTCGTACCAACGATCTCAACAGTTACGATCCTCGAACCGAGCAACAGGGACACCTCCGAAAGGACTTCTCGATTGTTCTCGGTAGGTTGAGGGAGAGTGGTGGAACTCCTTTTGATTTTGGGATGGAGAAGATGTAGAGAGAATTGAGAGATTTTGAGAGAGAATTCTCTTTCCTCTTGGAAGTGAATTTCCAAAAAATGCAAGAATGACTTATCAAAAGCTTCTCACAAAGCCTTTATATAATGGTGTGTGGTGTAGTTAAAATATCCACCAATTCACCATTTTACCACAACTATATGATATGCAAATCATATTTGCATATCACAGAATATAAGGTATCTCATACCTTATTATACAAATCTCATTTGCATAATTGTGGAATTTTAAATTGAATCACATTCAATTTAATTTCTCCAACTAGCACTAATTAATCAATTAGGCTATACTATAGTTTATTATGAATCTCATTCACATCAAACTATATATTATGTCAACTATATCACATATAAATGACATAAATACTCAATTAATGAATTTGAACACTTCAAATTCACACGAAACTGTAAACACTCAATTTGTCTAATTAAAGTCAATCGAGGGACCTAATGGACCTACATATCACGAGCTCCAATGATCCGAGATTAACCTGTCAAACTCTTTGACTCGATTATTCAACATTCATTAGCTACGGTAATACTCCACTAAAGCCCGTAGTTGCACTCTCATCACTGTAGGACAAGTTGTGTCCATCGATATAACCAATACTCATGAGTTGTCCCTTCACAAGTTGTTCGTAGTCACATCTAGGTCAAATTACCGCTTTACCCCTGTGTCTACCTCTTGCTCCTTAAGTCTCACTGTTCCTCTAATGAACAACTATGTTGCATGGTCCAACCATAAACAACACCCGTCTCGGGCTAGTGAGAGGGTGGGGCCCCATTGTTCAAGCCCTAGAGACAACACTTAAGGGAACAACCCCTCTAGTTTCTCTAATTTGAGAACGAGTGAATTTCATCTTGCGTAGTCAAGTTCCCAACTCCCCACGTGGTCCTGTCCCCAAGAAGGTAGGCATATTAGGCGAGCAATTGTGGTCACCCTCACCCGTACTAGTCAAAGGACAGACCCCTGCAGACAGGAGTATGTAACACGCTAAGGATTAAGCACGAGTCATTAATGGTTATCTACGAAGTTATTAGTCCTATATTGTTAACGGTGTTACATCAGTAGGTCTAATAATTCGCGGTCCGGTCTTGTACAATCTCATTGCACAGGATGCCCCCACTCGCATGTCAACCACATGAACGAGCTGAATCACCTCGTTTGTATCTAATACAAAGCGAGTCGCATATACAGTGTGACCAGGATTAGATTTCCAACCTTATCCGTATACTGTAGACCGTTCGGGTCATTTACTCGGACATGATCCTCCCCATGTCTCCACTACACAACGTTCAAGTTCTAGTTCTCTCATAATACAATGACCTTGGAGCTTAGTTTTTGGATTAAGTTTATAAAATACGCGAGACATAAACTTCGAATAAATAACTCTTATTTATTTACAACAATGAATATTACCAACTACACAAGATTAGGGCATACACCCTAACAACATCCAAAGAGAAAGAACTCTCTCTCAAACTCTCTCTCTCAATTCCATTATTTCTCTCCAAACCCAATCCAAAGGGAGTCTCACTACTCTCCCTCTACCTCTCAAGAACAACCGAGAAAATCCTTTGGAAGTGTCTTGTTGTTCAGTTCGGGGTTCGGTTCAAGGATCGAGATCGTGATTCCGCTGGATCGAGAGAGATCGTGATCGAGGAGGAAATTGAAGAAGGGTTCTTCAAGAGATAAGTAAACCATTTACTTTCTGTTTTTTCCTTCTTGTTTCAGCATGTTTAGCCTGGAATATATGTTGATATGTTCAATTTTAAGAAAATAGAAACACAACGAATCAATGACGTTTCACAACGTCTTCCGCTGCGGGAAATCCATTCCCTTTAGTTTGTTTATTGAATTTGAGTACAAGCAAGTTTAGAAAACTGCTAAAATAACACTTATTTTATTAAATAAATAAAGGGACACTTGCATAGACGACAAAATATTATATACCAGTTGCAAGCGTGTCATTTATATATTGGATTTGCAAAAATAGCAAAAACAACAAACCCAACTCAATCAAACGGAGGAAAAAGTCAAAAATATACTCATATGAAACTTATCAATGGTATATCAATAATTCACATACGAGTTATACATAAAATAGAGTATATTACTGATATGCTACTGATATATTTTATTCTAATTCTTTACTTTAATGATTTATATTTAGTAGTTTTTAGTCAATAGAGTTGTTTAATTGATATATTTGATCAGTAGTATATAACAAATTCATATTTAGTATATCAGATATATCTAAAATGAACTATATCCAAAGAAGAAAATTTCGCTCGACACGTTGATTTTCTCCTCCTTTCGACGACATCTCATCGAAATCTCGACATTTCGAGGTTTCCACAATAACTCATTCAACCTCCTTCTTCAAAAACCCTCCCTTCAACTACTTCCTGCTCTGAATCTTCAAAATCCAATTTGTTGTCACTGTTCAGCTTAATAAATGAAGAAAACACATTTGATGACTCGTGATTGTTGCTTGTTTCTTGCACGCCTAAAGGTTCAATAAGTTCTTGCTTAACACTATCTTCCATGGGTGTTTGCAAAGTAACACAAAAGGTCAATGCCTTCACAGAGGCGGATGAATGAGTTTTGAATAGGGGCTTCCAAGAGGAAAAAGATGATTCAGAGGACGAGTTAGTTAATTATTCAAATCAATAAGAATATTGGGTGTGGAAGTCCACAACTATATCGACTTCGTTTCTCACATTGCAGTAAGCGCAAACCGCATAACCCACGTCGACGAATACATGGAATTTCCTTGTTAATACTCGCTGACCCATGTGGCCACGGTGTTGAGAGACTGAGGTTTGTCATATTCACCATATTTTTTTCAAAAAAATAGAGAATATAGTCAGGGATCGTAAAAATATTTGACTCACATGCCCCAACTTCAAAGGACCGAAGAATTTGCAATTTTATTTCGTATGAGGATCAAGCTAGATATCCTTCTCGGATCCCTTGTCGGAGCGGGGGCGATGCCGATATCCCCACCTCAGTTTCGAAGAATGGAAGAAAATATGATTAAGTCATAATTAAAGTTTCATGAAATAATTCAAATAATTTTTAAATTTTTTATAGTTTTTTCTCAAATTGCTACTCTCATCGACATTTTAATCGATATTTATATCTAAATATTGTGTTAATTTTTAAATGTGATGCTTAAAAATGGTCAATTATAGTCTAATTAAGCCACAATTAATGTTTCATTTGTTAATTCAAACAATTTCTATCAATTTCCATAATTTTCGTAAATTTTCCCGAAATTTCCATTAACATTTCCATTTCCATCGACATTTCCATAAAATTTAGACATCGACATTCCCATCGACATCAACATCGACATTCTGAACTTTGATGATATCACTATACTGATATCCTCAATGTTATGTATGTCATGAAATGAATGTATCTAAAATAAATTATATCACTAATATACTAAATATGCAAAATTTCCATGATATGCTCTACTTATATACTAAAAAAAACGTATCGATAGTATATCAGTAATATAATACTAATATACTTTGTTTTATGTATATATTACATATTACTTTACTGGTATACTAAATATAAAGTATATCAGATATACTACTGATACACCAAATATTAAGTATATCATATATACTATTAATACACCAATAAGGGTAAAACTGGAATAATACAAAAATAAAAATTGAAATTTAAAAAGTTTTTCTATATTTGCAAATCTCAAAAAACATGGCTAGATTTGTACATATTCTAATATTTTTTGCTACCATTACAATTCCTCATAAATAAATTTGATTTACAAAGACACGATTTTATGGTATAAAACCCAACTATCTCTCACTTTGTAGGATCGTATGACAACACTAGAAGGTGGTGAATAAGGTTGCTTAAAAATTTTAAACTTTTTTTTAAGAATTAAACTAGATTAATTTAATCTTAAATAATCAAAATAAACACCCTAAATTTATAGAAATATAGAACAATTTTCTAAGTATGCAATCTACTTAAAAAATAATTTAAATAGCAAAAAGTTAAAATTGGAGAGATAGAAAACGACACCGAAGATTTTTATAGTGATTCAGAAATTCCTACTCCACTCTCCAAGACATCTTCTTGGGTATTTTACTGCGACAGTTCTCTTATGGGTGAGAACCAAACCGATTTCCCACTCTTTTTAAAGGTTCAAGAGTAAACCCACAACCGATCCTTTTACAGGTTCAGGATCCAACCTATATTGAGCTTTTTAAACGGGTTCAAGATCAAACCACTATGTTCCTTTTGAACAAGTTCATGATCAAACCACAACAAATCATTTTTCGGATTTATGATTAAACTTCTACAAATCTTTTATTTTTCGAATTTAGTATTAAACCACTACAAATCCTTTTTGGGTCAGGATTAAACCGTTCACTCAAAATTTCAAGGCGTACCTACACCTTAATACAAACCCAATTTAAAAGATGAAATAAAAATCCCACAAAGAAAGATCTCTCACAAGAGTAGATACACAGTTTTGAGCTCTAAAGAAACAATCTAATCTCTCGTATAAAATTCTCTAGAAAATTATGCAACGTTGAAGAATGATCACCAATAGACAATGTTGGAGAGAAAATTTCAGCAATTTGGAGATGAGAGTTGTATGAAATGAGAAGGAAACCGATGTTTAAATAAGGTTTAAACTTGAGGTAAAATTTGGGCAATTGGATTCTAGGTTAAGATGGATCAAGGGTGGAGGTAATTTGGGATAAATGACAAAATAAGGACTAAAAGAGTAATTTAAATGGTTCCCAACAGTCTTTAAAAATGACCACGTGTCTTCATGTAATTCATTCGCGTCACAGCAAAGTAACCGTTTTTCACAATCTTCTTTTGGCCATAACTTTCTAATTTGAAATTCGATTTGAGTGATTCAAAGTGTGTTGGAATCGTCTCTTCAAGCTCTACAATGTGAATACTTTAAAACACTGAAATCATTAATAATTTAAATATTTGTTATCATCAAAATATATGGTCGTATGATTGAAGCTCATAAAGCTAACACACTTAACCTAAAGATAGTGGAGTGTACGATACATTACAATAGTGTATTATACAAATATAATAAACAAGGGTATCACCATATCAAGTACATATCTCTCACTTGCCTTAGACAAGTTGATACATATCTCGTAAACTTTCGAAATTACCCTCAAACACTTTAATCGTGAGAGCCTTTGTAAATGGATCAGCAATGTTGTTTGAATTTATTAAACAATTTTTGCGAAACTCTAATATAAATAAATTTATGCTTTTTCAGCAAAAATGTCAAGTTCCATCATTTCTCTTTTAGCTGCCGAGAAATTAATTGGGAAAAATTACACAACTTGAAAAGATAATCTAAACACCATCCTTGTGGTCGACGATGTAAAATTTGTCTTGACTGAGGAATGTCCTCAAGTCCCTAACTCGAATGCGTCAAGAAGTGTTCGTGATGCATATGACAGGTGGATGAAGGCCAATAACAAGGTTCGAGTCTACATCTTGGCAAGCATAACTAATGGTTTGGTCAAGAAGCACAAAAACATGGTCTCTACTCAAGAGATCATGGGGTCGTTGCAAGAGATGTTTAGCAATAGTCCGCACAAATCAAGCCCAACACCCTGAAGTACATCTTCAATGCACGGATGAAGGAGGGAACATTTGTTCGAAAATATTGTTCTCGAGGTCCATTTCAACACAGCAAAGACAAACGGGGGTTGTCATTGACGAGTCTAATCAAGTCAGCTTTATTATGGAGAATCTTCCGAAGAGTTTTATTCAATTTCGTAACAATATTGTTATGAACAAAATTGAATACAACCTTACCACCCTCGTGAATGAACTCCAAATCTATCAATCTCTGATGAAAAATAAGGGACGGGAAGGAGAGGCAAACATTGCCTCTAGAATTTCTAGAGAGGTTCGACCCTCTGGAACTAAATATGGGGCTTCATAAAAGGTGAGTGGTAAGGGGAATAGTTAACCATACAACAGCCCGCAAGGGAAAGAAGACCAAGATTACAGATAAAGAAAAGTGTTTCCACTACAACGTTAGAAAAGAAATCGCCCGAAGTACCTGGCCGAGAAGAAGAATGTAAAACAAGGTAAATGTGATTTACTTATTTTAGAAACTTGTTTAGTGAAGAATGATAATTCTATCTGGATAAATGATTCAGGAGCCACTAAACACGTTTGTTCTTCATTTCAAGAAGTTCCTGGAAGCAGCTAAAGGCTCAGAAGATGACAGAGTTGGAACTAGGGAGGCCATCTCAGTTGTTGCTATGGGCAACATCAAGTTATTTTTCGACAAAAGTGTTATGTATTATTAGATAATGTATATATAGTTCCTAAGATTAAAAGCAAATAACTTGTTCATTTCTTTTATTGTAAATAAAGTGTTTATTTTTAGAAATGGTGTTGAAATTTGTTTTACTTCCTTAGAAAATAACTTGTATGTAAGCCCAACTATAATTTAAACAATTCTAAATACTAAGTTGGTTAAAACAACAACAAAGCACTAAAAGACAAAAAAAAAAATCTCCAAAAGAAAATATCAATCTTGGGCATCTAAGATTAGGTCACATAAATCTCAATAAGATTGAGAGATTAGTAAAATGTGAACTTCTAAATGAGTTAGAAAATGATTTTTCACCAATATGTGAGTTATGTCTTGAAGGCAAAATGACTAAAAGACATTTTAGTGGAAAAGATTATAGAGTCAAATAACCTTGAGAGCTTATACACTCAAACCTTTGTGGTCCGATGAATGTTAAAGCAAGAGGAGAGTGTGAATATTTCATCTCTTTTATAGATAATTATTCAAGATATGAGTATATTTACCTAATGCAACATAAGTTTGAAGCTCTTGAAAAGTTCAAAAAGTATAAGACTGAAGTTGAGAATTTGTTAGGTAAAACTATTAAAACTCTTCAATCAGATCATGATGGAGAATATATGAACTTAAGATTCTATGACTATTTGATAGAACATGAAATCACATCCAACTCTCAGCACCTGATATACCATTTTCATAAAGGAGAAATAAAATCTTGTTCGACATAGTTCGGTAATGATGAGTTATGTTGAATTGTCTGACTCGTTTTCGGTTATGCAGTGAAGATTGCAGTATATATACTTACTTAACAACGTTCCATCAAAGAGTGTTTTCGAAACACCTTTGAGTTATGAAAATGACGTAAAGATAGTTTACGATACTTCAGAATTTGGGGATATCCAACACATGTACTTGTGACAAACCCAAAAAAGTTGGAACCTTGTTTTAGAGTAGATCTATTTGTAGGTTATCCCAAGGAAACGAGAGGTGGTCACTTCTTCGACCCAAAAGAAAATAAAGTGTTTGTATCAACAAACGCTACTTTCTTAAAATAATACCACATCAAGGATCATAGACCACAAAGTAAAATGGTGTTAAATGAAATTTCCAATGAAGCTGGCAGTACGTCAACCAGAGTTAAGTGCACCCAAATTTTTTCCTTTGTAATTTTATATAATCACTTTTGAATATAATACAACAAACAATATAAGATATAAAATCAGTTCTATTGAAAATATTTTTTTTCAAATAATGCTTAAACTAATGACCCTAAAGCAATAAATTTGTGTCGATATATGGTTATCATTATAAATAATGAAAATTTAGTTAATGGGTCATTGAAAAAGAAATGATATCAAGGGAGGTTTGTGATTCACACACAATTTGCATGAAGTTTGAACAGAAAAAAGGAAGAATGGAAAATAAAGAGTTTTGAGGGATATGGAAGAAATATATGAAGAGTAGGAGAAGGTGGGGATGGTCTAAGGAAGCATATTGTTGTGTAGAAGCAGAAGCTAAATATAGAAATGAAAGCTTCAAGAAAAATCAGAAACCCCTCACCAAAAACAGAAACTTTTTTCCCTTTATAACTTCCTAACAAAATGATTCCTCCTGGTTTGTTCTTCAAACATTTCATTTAAGTTTTGAAACTTTTTCCCCTTAATTTTGTTCTATCTCTGCAAACACCAAATTTTTTCTCCTCCTCTCTCTGTCTCTCATGGCAGATCATACACGTTCACACACAACAACAGATTTATACAGGATCCTTCGAATCCCAATCAAGGATATCTGCAAGGGATTCATGAAAAGGAATCCTTCTGAGAAGAGCCCTAGAAATAAAACAATTGAAGGAGGAGGAGAAGGAGACAGAAACTTTACCTCCATCAAACAACCTGACAAGGTGCGTAATCACAGATGCAATATTTCTCCATACAAACCTAATATTAGGTATTTTCTTCCATTAATTCACGCACCTATTATGCAATTTCGTCCAGATTAGAGATAAATCTTGAATTAGAAACCAAAACACAATGGATCCAAAACAGAGAATATGAAAAATGTATTCAAACGATTGGACTTTTACCGATTCCCTGGATAATAATGAACTTTTCTTCTGAAATCCTTGAAATGTCTTCGTGTACAGTCCCATGGCAGAAACGAGCCGTACATAATCAGCGCTCCGACGACACCATTAGGCTCGAGCCATCACCAGAGCGTGGACGAGAGATTCTTCGCCAACATGTCGAGGGCATTTTCGAGAAACAATAGTCGGAGAAGCAAGACGCCAACGCCAAGTCCGCGATCAACATCGACAAACAAGAGCCGTCGGAGCAAAACGCCGACCTCATTATCGAGAAATCAAAACCGAAGGAGCAACTCAGATTCAGAATTTCTAAACGAACCGATATCGAGGAAGTTCGGTAGAAAAACAGACGTACCGGAATTTAACGAAACGCCGATTTCTTTATCGAGAGAAACGAGCAGAAAGTATTCTTCAGAGGCCAACTCCACGGCGAATCTTCGATCGCTGTCGAGAAATACGAGCAAGAGAAGCCCTAAAGCTACTCCGATCATATATTCACAGTCGACGGCGCTGAAGAAACCGCCTCCGATAGAGAAGAAACTGGAATGCACGTTGGAAGAACTATGGGAAGGATGCGTCAAGAAGATTATGATCACAAGAAACGCCATTGTTAACGGGTTAGTCTGTTACTATTCTCTACTGTTACATTTGATTTTTTTTTCTTTTTCTTTTTCTTTTTTTGAAGTACCTGGATTTATATTTGATAAATATGGAAGAATTTGGGTTTTTTTTTTTTTAATAACTTTTTGGTTTTGTGTTTATTTTGCTAAGCATTCTCCTTGATTCTTATCTATAAAAATATGGTTCAAAAATTAGATTTCATTTTATAATGATTTTAGTTTGGTTAAAAAAGTTTTGGCCCTGAACTTACATTAAACTAACACTTTTAATCTAATAAACTTTTAGCAACAATTTAGTTATGTACTCTAAACTTTTTGTAACAATTTAGTTATGTACTCAAAAATTTGTAACGTAAATTTATACGAAGTCCTAAAAAAATATTATCAAGATTTAATGAAAATTCGTACATTTATAAATCTAAAAACTGAGAAGGGACCATTGGTTTTTTAAAAATTAGAGAGACTTCATTGCATAATAAAAATTGACACTTAATTTTGATAGAATTTTTCAAGATAAATATTAAATTATTACGAATTTTAGAATACTAAATTGTTACGTAAGGTAGTTTAGGGCTAAATTGTTACAAATTCCAAATACAATAACTAAATTATTATAAACTAAAGTTTAAGGACTAAATTATGAGTTGTACTTGGGTGCAACCCATTTTACAACCACAAAAAATTTTTATAAAAATTAAAAAAAAAACCCAATTTTTTTTTTAACTCTCCAGTGGGCTACACCCCAAGCTGCACCTAAGTATATTACTTTCATAAAAGGACCAAAAATATTATTTAATCTTCCATTTTGATCTTGATTTTGATTTTTTTTCCTTTATTTTTAAAAATTAATCTTATAGGAGTTGTTTTATCAAAACGCCTTTTAGAAACAAAAGCAAGATTCATTGTTTAGTTTTCAAATTGGTAGGATTTAAGAAATAGGTTTGAATCTCAATTTGGGCATTATTAAGGTTTTCAACTTTTAAAATCTCTATTTAGTCTCTAAACTTTGAAAAGAATATTATTATTTTGCTTCTTACAAAACAAGCTCCTAAGATTGCTCAGGCTTCGTGATTCCAACGGTTATAATGTCAACTATCATCCTCACTTTTTTTTACCTTAATTTTGATGGGCATAAAGATAGTATGAAGTATATATATTGTTTGGAAGTTGTTTCTAAAAATGATTACTAACGTTTTAGAAAATAAGTGAAAACATTTTTGTGACTATTATCTAAATATTTTTTTTTATTGGACCTCTTTTGAAAATAATTAATTTTAGGTTAAAATATCATTTTGGTCCATGTACTTTGAGTATTGTTTCATTTTGGTGTTTGTACTTTCAAATGTCCAAATTTAGTCTGTACTTTCAATAAAGCTTAAATTTGATCCCTACTATTAGTTTATTGTTAATTTTTCTTAAATAAAGTCTCTATTAACTTTTACTCTACAAATTTTAAAAGTATGTTCACATCATGGCTTTTCTTGTATTGAAATTATTACTATTATTTAACCAATTTTGATAAAAATTAACTTCAAACTTATCATAAGGACCAATTTTAAATTTTATTGAAAGTATATGAACTAAAATTGGACATTTAAAAGTACAGGGACCAAAATGGTATTTAACCTTAATTTTAAGGAATAGTCCTTGCAACATAAAACAAGGGGAAGACAGAAGTACAAAGTTTCAAACTTTAGCTAAAAAGAATGTTTAGCAACTGTCATTTACATAAAACAATGGCATACAGGATAATCGTACAAGAAGAAGAAATGCTGAAAATAGAAGTGAAACCAGGATGGAAGAAAGGAACAAAGATCACATTTGAAGGAAAGGGAGATGAGAAACCAGGTTACCTCCCAGCCGACATAACCTTTTCAATCGACGAGAGAAGGCATCCATTGTTCAGTCGAGATGGCGACGACTTGGAATTAGCAGTTGAGATCCCTTTGTTGAATGCACTCACTGGCTGTTCAATCACAGTTCCTCTATTGGGAGGTGAAAAAATGAGTCTCTCATTTGATAATATCATATATCCAGGCTTTCAAAAGGTTATAAGAGGGCAAGGAATGCCGAACCTAAAACAGCAAGGAATAAGAGGCGACCTTCGCATTCAATTCCTTGTTGAGTTTCCCTCTGAGTTGAGCGAAGAACACAGGGCTGAAGCCGCTAGCATCTTGCAAGACTGTTCTTGATCCTTTCCCTTCAAAGCGAGCGATCTGCCTACGTGCTTTCGAAAGAGGGTTCGAGAAGAATCTGCAGTTAATCAACTCTTGGAATGCATTTCAAAACATGAACTAGCCACTGCGAGAAGATCATTCTATGGTCAAGAAATTCATTTCCTATCAAAATGCACCACAAAACACACCAAATGAATGATGAAAATGGAGTTGCAATAATGAAAGCATCACTTCCAAGCTCTGTGAAGGATATTACTGCCAAAGTTCCTTCTAATGGAACTCATATTGGTTTTGCAGAGAGTAAGAAACTGAAATTGACAAAATTGAATGCAAGAATATCCTTGTGAGCTACCTTGAATATGCAAGAAAGTGATGATAATTCGATTTTTTGTGTATCTAACCTGCCCGTGCTGCTGTGCAAAGTTATTCAAGCATGTTAGCTTTTATGAAATGTGTTGGGAAGTAATTTTCATCAGGATGAACCAGAACTATGTATGAACATAGCACTTCAATTTTCAGTACACAATAAATGGTGAATGCAGAGGACTACAATGGTGAAACTTTTTACTTGAGAAACAAAGTGGACTATCTACAAAACTTTATCCTATATATGCAAATTGACTATGAAAGTTTATGGAGATCGCTTCTTATTGAAAAGGGATACATATCTAGGGGAAGATTTGAGAGCTCCCAACTCTCAGATCACTTACCAAAATTCTAACAGGCTCTTGACAAACAGGATCCTAAACTGCCTACCGAACCACTAACAGTTAAGAGCCCCACCCTCACAATTCCCTCTACCTAACCTTCTCTTTTTCTTTTTGTTTTTCATTGAAAAATCATACTGTTTCTTAGAGCAAATGACCCATACAATTGGCAAAGAAAGGCAGTCTTCCACAATAATTCATCCGCTGCCTCCGCTAAGTGACAGAAACACTATTACAGACCAAGAGAATCCAAAACGTGTCCCAAATGGAGGACACAAAGTTACATCTCCGAAGCATGTGATTCACAAATAGTCAAAAAATGTGATTTGATATTGTAAATGCAGTTGAACTACAAGCAAAACCCTGATGATATGCACAAACAGGGTTCAAAAACCATCAGCTTCAGGATCCATATCTAACATTACAAAAGAAATATAGAGCATTGGGTGGTCAAACACAGTGAAGTAGCAATAATTACTACACACTGTTTTGAGGCGTGTTATTTGAGCTGTTGGACAGTGGTTGTTGTCGAGCTAAAAATGGAATTTCCACCACCCTACCAATGGTGTTTTCTCCAACAATTACAGTGTCTCCACTGGACGCAGCTCGCTTCTTGATGTAGCCTAGACCAAAATGCTCCAACCCTTTTCTTCCTGGTGTATAGCTTGTCAGCTTTCCCACCTACAGACAATTTGAATCAAAATGTAGGCATATTCAACCTGAAATTTCGCCTTCATGCAGAGGTGAAGTGGAGAAATTTTTCAGTGACACTGACAGTTTTTCATAGTTTCATATTCCAGAGAGAGATGCTTAGTATTTCATTAAGTTCTTGAGAAGATTCAAATCCTACATAATCAGTCTCTTGAGAAAGGAAATAGAGTTTCATGATTAGGAGCTGCGTTTGACAAAATATTTCAATTTTCCACAAATTAAAAAATAAAAGAGAGCTACCTTTTTGCCATCAATAGTTATTGGGCTGCCAGGTTCCGCCGAATCTGATAGCTGAAGTCCCCATAATCTCTGTTTTACTCCATCATATGTTATTAGTCTAGATATTGTCTCTTGTCCCTTGTAACAACCTATAGAGATTAAAAATTAAGTAATCAATCTATCCTGGATGTACGATAAAAAAATTGTGGCAAGAAACGAGTACCCTTGTTCAGCGAAATTGAATTCCAAAGACCAGCTTCAAGTACATTGAACTCATCGGTAAGCTCTTTCTGAGGAGCTGGCATTCCTGCAAAACATGCAGATCATTGAACCATCCAAAAATCCACGGAATAACAGCATTGAATAAAATGTTTTTTTAATACGGGAGAAAAATGAAAGTGTACAATGAGCATACAAAAATAAAGCCTCGCACAAAAGGAGTCAAACTAAAACAAAAAGGGACTCTAATCAAGTAACATAAGACCTAAAATCCTTTAACACCAAAACCTAAAAGGGTTACATGAAACCTGACAAGGGACCAAATATCCTCCTAATGTCTTTCAAATATTCTATTATTCCCCTCAACTCAAAAGGTGCCTCAAAGTCGCACAAATGCCAACAAGCCAAAGAAAATGGCCCCCTATCACAAAAGAGTGGGCGAAGAAAGAGCTCCTCAACCATAAAACTATATCCTCTAGGTCGGGCTAAGTGAACCAAACGCCTCAAAAGAAAAAAATACAATTCATTGTTGAAAAATCATAATCACATCTCCATAGGAGATGCTGGTCAAGATCCTCAAGCCCAATCCTGTAAATGATACAACACTACAACCCTATCAGACCAGTCGACTTCCTCAAAACTAGATAGATATTAACTCTTCGTGAAAGACCTACTAAGGTATTAACTCTTTTGAGGAAGACCAACCACACGGAATTTTAACCTTCGAGGAAAAGCACTGAGAGGAGAGGGATTCACCAACCAACAAAAAAAAGAATGGCAAGAAAACCCGACAGAAGGGCTAGGGCCCCAATGACAAATATCCCCTCTCCCTAGATGAACAAAAAACTCCCTAAGCAAGGATAAAAGGGCAACAATGTCCATCATTTCTCTATCAGAAAAAGGACGACAAATTTCTTGAAGCACCTTTCAAAACCCCGCCCGAAATGCACTCAAAAAGAATGACTCTATGTCATAAGGTGTCAAGCCCCCATGAAAGCGCCTCAGCCAACAAGGCCTCATTTAGCACCCTTAAATTGCCTATACCTAACCCCCGATAGAATTGCTATTAAGCGTATATTAGTAATTAGTAGGGAGTTGGTTATGTTATTTGGTTATAAATATAGGGAGTGGGTTAGGGAGAAGGTAGCGATTAATTCAGTGAGTTTTGGTTTAGGGCTTGAGTGAGAGTACTCAAGATAGGGAATGTCCAAGTTCATCAAATTACTTGGTTTATTCGGTTGTTTTGTTATATTTCATATTTTAATACATTTGGGTTCTATCGACCCCTTCCCCCAACCCACCCCAAAAAAAAATCCAATGGCTTAGCCTTGCCTTCACATCCCACCTCTCTAAATGAAAACCTTTCAGTTATCAACCCCTTCCCATAAGAGGTCCCTCAAAAGTTCTATCGACCAACCCAGGGGCTGTAAAGGAAAAGAGAAAATATGTTGAGATACGACTCAAAACCGACCGAAGAAGAGAAAGCCTACCTTCTTTAGAGGAGAAACTTTTCTTCCAATATACAAACCACCCAACGGATGGGAAATAAAACTCACCTACACCCAACAACAAAACCAGAAAGGAATACCCACCCATAGAGATGACTTGTTAACTCATAGAGATGTCTGCAAAACGTGGACAATTCTGGCCAACTAGTACAATTTGAGAGAACGTACAAAATGATTAGTTCTCTCATGAAAAAACAAACTTTGCCATGAATATGCGAAGATGAAGTAAAGAAAGAAGAATCTTCAAAGAACGTGACATCGGGAGAGACAAAGTAACGATCAAGACTAGGAGAATAGCACCGATACCCTTTTTGGACACGAGAATAACCAAGGAAGACACATTTTAAAGATTTGGATCGAGTTTGGTGAGAAGAGAGGCGAACATCTCGAACAAAGCAAGTACAACCAAAGATTTTCTGGGGGGAGGGAACGCAGGAAATTTGGGGCACAAAATACGATAAGGTATCTCACGTTTAAGAAGCAGAAAGCGAGGGCATCACGATTGATTAAGAAACAAGCCGTCAATATAGCATCACCAAAATTGTTTGGGGACATTCATCCGAAACATTAAGGCTCTTGTTGTTTCAAGGAGATGGCGATTCTTTCGTTCGCAACTCCATTTTGAGACGGAGTATCAACACATGAGGATTGATGTAGAATGCCATGTTCACTTAGATAAGAACTAAGAGCATGAGAAAAGTATTCCTTAGCATTATGTAATCTGCTAGATAAAATTGCAGGTAAATACCCAGGTTGGAGAATCAGAATACCAATGGCGCTGTTAATACAGAGTATAATAAAACGAATCTCATTGCTAATCCTCACACGTCTATAGAATGAACCTAGATTATTCTTAGCTATTATAGTTCTTTAAGTTTCATGCTTATTCCAAAAACCTTGGGCCACGATTACGTATCTGTTTAAACATACTCCTTTGTTTGAAAGGAACAAAGAAATTAAGATAAAGCATCAACATAATTTAGAAGTTTGACTCCATTATTGTTTATTGTGAGACCAAATATGAGAGCATTATTATTCATTCTATACAATAGAGTCAAATATATATAGAAATACATGGAAGCCCTAAACTAGTAAATGTAAAATGACAATAAAGGACAAAAGATTAATAAACTTCTAAAAATATACATATACACTATAACACATCCCCTCAAGTTGGAGCATATATGTTAATCATGCCCAACTTGTTACAAAGATAATCTATTCGAACTCCATTTAAAGCTTTCGTGAAAATATTTCCTAATTGTTCTCCGGTTTTTACATATCCAGTAGACACCAAACCTTGTATTTTCTCACGAACAAAATTGCAATCAATTTCAATATGTTTAGTTTCCTCGTGAGAAACTGGGTTGGATGCAATATGAAGGACAGGTTGGTTGTCACACTACAACTTGGGTCGGAACTGTAATATCGAAGCCTAATTCAATCAATAGTTGATGTGCCCACATTATTTCACATATTGATTGTGTCATAGCACTGTATTCTGATTCAGCACTCAATCGAGAAACTACATTTTGTTTCTTACTTTTCCATGAGACCAAATTGCCTCCAACAAAAACACAATGGCCAGAAGTCGATCTTCTATCTTCTCTTGATCCTGCTCAATCAACATCTGAAAAACACTCAATCTTCATATGACCATGATCTTTATATAAGATCTCACATCCACGTGCAACTTTTAGATAACATAGAATTTGTTAAACTGCGGCCCAATAATCCACTATAGGTGAAGACATAAACTAACTCACAATGCTTACTGAATAAGCTATGTCTGGTCATGTCACTGTAAGATAATTCAACTTTCCAATCAATCTTTTATATTTCTCAGGATCTTTTCAAATGGTTCTCCATCTTTTGTAAGTTGCAGATTAGGCATCATTGGAGTACTACATGGCTTGGCTCCCAATTTTCCTATCTTAGATAGCAAATCAAGCACATATTTCCTTTGTGACATAAAGATACCTTTCTTATTTCTCATTACTTCAATACTCAAAAAGTACTTTAACGTTCCCAAGTCTTTAGTATGAAACTGATTTTGGAGGAAAGTTTTGAAAGATAAAACGCCTGATGTATCATTTCCAGTGATAACAATATCATCAACATATAGAACAAGTAGAATGATACCATTTTTAGTTCGTCGGTAGAAGACAAAGTGATCCAACTTACTTTTCTTGATTCCAAATTGCTCAAGTGCGTGACTTAATTTTCCAAACCATGTTCGTGGACTTTGTTTCAACCCATACAAAGATTTGCGAAGGCGGCACACTTTATCATTCTCCCCCTGAGCAACAAACCCTGGTGGTTGCTCTTCTTCCTAAAGATCACCATTGAGAAATGCATTTTTAATGTCAAGCTAATGCAAAGGCCAACATTGAGAAGCAGCCATATAAATGAATAACCTGATAGAAGTTAATTTAGAAACGGGAGAAAATGTATCAAAGTAATCAACCCCATAAGTCTGAGCATAGCATTTAGCAACAAGGCGGGCTTTTAATTGAGTAACAGAACCATCGGGATTGACCTTAACTGCAAATACCCATTTACATCCAATAGTTTTATTTGCTACCGGACGAGATACTAAATCCCAGGTATCATTATCATCTAAAGCATTCATCTCTTCTATCATTGCATTGCACCAACCAAGATGAGACAAGGTTTCATGAACAGTTTTCAGGATCGAGATAAATTCAAAAGATGCAATAAACGAACATGTAGAAGATGACAAGTGGTCATGAGAGACAAAAAAAGGAAATAGGAAAAGTACAAGAACGTTTACCTTTACGAAGAGCAATAAGAAACTCGTCACTTGGTCTTGGATCTAATGACGAAGAATCTTCTGGTACAAGACATTCAATCGGAGGTTGTCGTCTAAAGTAGACTTGAGTAATAGGTGAGTGAGTAGGGAGATGAATCGAAAGAGGGTGTAGATAAAAAGACGGTCATCCTCCCCCTAACTCGTACTAGGCAAAGATGAACAAAAAGGTTTGTCCTCAAAGAAATTAACATCACGAGACACAAGATACCTATTCGAACTGGGACAAAAACATCTACATCCTTTTTTAACACGAGAATAACCTAAGAAGATGCACTTCAAAGATTTGGGGTCTAATTTTTCAAATTAAGACGAACATCTCGAACAAAACATGTACAACCAAAAATTTTCGGCTCGAGAGGAAACAAAAGTTTTTTTTTTGGAATAAAACATGATAGGGAATCTGACCTTGATGAAGGCATGCGATTAATCAAGAAGCAGGCTGTAGAAATTGCATCAACCCAAAAATGCTATAGAACACGCATTTAAAATGATAATACTTTTGCAGTTTCGAGAAGATGCCTATTCTTTTGTTTAGCAACTCTATTTTGTGATGGAGTATCAACACAAGATGATTGAATTAGAACTTCATGCTTACATAGGTATGCACTAACTGCTTTAGAAAAGTCCTCATTAGCATTATCGCTTCGTAAGATTTTAAGGGAAACACCAAACTGAGTACGAATTTCAGCATGAAAGTTACAAAAATGAGAAAGTAACTCAAAACGATTCTTCATAAAAAATAACCAAGTCATGCGAGAGTAATCATCAACAAAGGTAACAAAATATCGAAATCCAGATTTAGACACAACTGGACAAAGACCCCAAATATCAGAATGAATAATTCGAAGGGTGTACTTGCTCTAATATCGATTCTAGGGTTCGAACTAAGATGATGAAGTTTGGAAAACCGACATGAGTCACAATTTAATAAAGACAAGTTATGAAATTAAGGACAAAACTTTCTTAGTATTGAAAGTGATGGATGACCTAAACGACAATGGGCATCAAAAGGAGAGACGACTCCAGAACAAGCAACTTTTGGTACTTGATGATAAAAAATGTAAAGTCTTTCAGATTCATGTCCTTTATTAATAATCTTTTTCGTCACAAGATCCTGAAACAAGAAATAACCAGGATAGAGTAAGACACAACAATTAAGGTCACGAGTGAGTTTACTAATAGAGAGGAAAGTTGAGGTAAATGTAGGACAGAGGATAAAGAAAGAGATTGGGGTTAGATTTATTGTGCCAGATCCAAGGACAGATGATTTTTATCCCTTTGCCAAAGTTACATTAGAAAGGGATGTAGATGAAGAAAGGATGGAAAAGAAATTAGGATCACCTGTCATATGATCGGTAGCACCAGAATCTATGACCCATTTGGTAGAAGATGAGAGAAGACAATGATTCATGTTACCTGACCCATCAATGATTGTAATAGGGGTAAGAGCAAATGATGAATAAGATGCTTTTGATGATTTATGGTCAACTGTAGAATTAACAAATAGGTTCTTAGATGAAGCATGGGAGGATTGAAGCTACAGTTGAATCACATTAGACATCACTACGAGTTTCTTGTTCTGCCATAGGTCAATGACGAATGTAAAACCACAAAATCAAGTCTAAAACCACGAGATCGTACCTAAATTGCTACACAACTGCTGAAAAACTTCTGAAAAAAAAACATCTTGGGAATGACGTCAAAAAACCTCTTAATCTTTTCCAAACCAACTTCTATCACGAGCCAAATATGATCAAAATAACAAAATAAACAGGTTGGGAGTTGGACAAAACAACAAGCCCCAAAATTGGAGCGAATTTCGACGACTCACACGGCCACACCGCCAGCGGCGTGGGAATGGCATCAAAAGCTTCAAGCAGGACAAGGATTTTTCTGATTGGATTTCATGTACCTTCTGATCGGTAGGTGAGCGTTCGTTTGAGCTGGACGGTGACAAAAAAATATATCGAAAACAGGTGGCGGTGGCAGCGGATTCTGGCAACGGCGGCAGCGGATTTCGACGGCGGTGACTGCAGATTCTGGTGGAAGAGGTGACAGCGAACCTTAGCAGTGGTGGTGAAATACAAACCCTAAGACGACCAAACCCTCCAAAAAGGTGTTCCAAACCTCAAACCCTAATTGTTCACAAATCCCTAAAACTCACAAAACCCTAAGGGGTTGTTTGGAGCGCAGGTTCGGAATCAGAAACCTAGGAATCAGAAGCCTGGGGGGTTTGTCTTGAGGGGTTCTGAAGCCTGTAAATCAGAAAACTGTGTTTGGGGTGCAGTGTTCTGAAGTCTGGAAATCAGAAAGCTGTGTGTTAGGTATCCAAACACAGAAAAATACAAAGAACACAAGAAACTAATATATTGCAATAACTATGAAGAAATTACAGTATCTAATAGCCTTTCGAGAGGGCTATCTCTCTCCTAATTTCCACAATGGATTGTCTACCAAATGATTCACACCAAATAAGGACCCTAACACTACTATTTATAACCAAGATACCCTTGATAAAATCCCCAAAATACCCCCTACTGACATAATACTAATCTCCCACATAGACCCTCTACTATCCCATACTAGTACTCTCACACTGTGTTTGGGGTGTAGTGTTCTAAAGCCTGGGAATCAGAAAGTTGTGTTTTGGGTGCAGTTTTTTGAACTTTGGGTTTGATACAGTTTTGTTTCACCTTTTTCCTTTTAGTTATTTTATTCCTTTCAAATTTTGTAGTGGATCGTATGTGAATTGTAGAAGTTACTGTCTAACATGGATCAATTTTTTAAGTAAAGTTTCAATGGAACTTTCAATTTATGTTGTAGTTGAAGAATAAAAAAAGAGTTTTAAACATTTATGGTTGAGTTTGGTCGGTTGAGGTACTTTTTAGACCTAACCCAACTATTCGGGTTGCAAATATCTTTAACCTAAACAACCCTTATTAAGTGATGAACCCAACCCAACCATCAAACATTTGGGGGTTGTTTAGCCTCGAATTAGAAACCCTGGGTTTCTGATTCCAGTGCTTGGGGTGTTGGGTTGTGTTGGGTTAGTTTGTTGAAACCTGTGTTTGGGATGCAGGGTTGGGTTGGACTGTGTTTGTTTCGGCTGTATTTTTATAACAGTTTTTTTAGGATATTCTTTTTCTAGATCCAATTTTTTTACTTCATAATTGTTTGTTGAAGTGCATATCAATATTTTAACCAATTATGTGGATTAATTGTTTCAATAATAGTTAAATATGGATGTGTAGTTTGTACAATTAATCCTCTATTTCACAAAATACTCAGAAAACTATTTTAGAAATTAAAAATTTTAAAATCTATTTAATAAATTTGAGAATCTAAAACTCTATTTTATAAAGGAATCAAAAACCTATTTTTGAAACTCTATTTTAGAGATTAGAAAAATTAGAAGTCTATCTAAGATATTAGAGAAAATTTTATTTCACAAAGTATTCATAAACCTACTTTTGGAACTCTATTTTACAAATTAAAATATTGGAGGTTTAATTAAAAAATTATGGAATTTAAATAAAATTGTACACTGTATTTTAAAACATATTTCAAAGATAAATAAGTTATAAAATTTGAATTCTCCTTTTCAACATGAATTGGACTAAGCAGGATCCAATAGGATGCAATTTTTAGAAATTAAAATATTAGAAACTATATTTTGTATAATATTTTGAAACCTATTTCAAACATATAATTGATTAAAAAAATTTGTTAGTAATCATTTTTGTTTAATTTTTAACCTTTTAAAAAATTGACTAGGTGGTTGGGTGGTTGGTTGTCGGTGGTCGTCGATGATGATTGCACAGTGGTTAGGTCGTCGTGGGTCGTTGGAGTGGTCATCAGGGTGGTCATGTCGTCGAAGTGGTTGTTTGGTGGTTATGGCAGTAGTTGTCAAGTGGTCGAGCCACTGGAGTTGTTGCCAGAGTGGTAAATATGATGGTTGAGTTGTTGGGTGGTCACCTAGTGGTTGTCAACAATGGTTTTGGGTGGTTGGGTTGTCAGGTTGGGTGATCATCGAAGTAGTCATCGAGGTGATCGGGTTGCCAGGGTGGTCGGGTCATTGAAGTGGTCACTATGTGGTCATCAACAGTGGTTGCTAGGTGGTCAAATTTTTGGGGTGGTTGTCAACTATGGTTGTCAGGTCGTCGGAGTGGTCTTCAACTATGGTTATGGGTTGTTTAGTAGTCGAAGTGATTGTCAGATGGTCGTTGTCGGTGGTTCGAACCAGTCAGGGTTGCAGTGGTTGGGGCATCAAAGTATCAAGTGGTTGGGATGGTCAAGTCGCAGGGGCGATCGTTAAATTAATCTATAGAGTTTTCATCGTAGTTATCAATGGAGATAATCGTTGCGGTTGTCGGGTCGCCGGTGTGGTCGTTGAAATTGTCATCGGAGTTGGTCGGGTAATCGGTGTAATCGTTGGAGTTGTCATTGTTGGTGGTCATCAGAGTTGTCATCGGAGTTGGTCGAGTCACCGAAGTAGTCGTCGGAGTTGTTGTCGAAGTTGTCATTGGAGTTGTTGTCGAAGTGGTCGTCGAAAATGGAAAACGACAAATGAAAGTGGAAAACATGATACAAAACCCATAGGGTTGCACTATAGTAACCCATGGGGTTGTCTTGGTTTTGAAACCCCTTGTACCAAACATGGTTTTGGGTTTAGAACCCAAAACCATGGGCCAAACACCCTCTTGGGTTGGGTTGGGTTGGTTCAGGTTGGTCGGGTTATATACTTAAAATTTTATTTTTTAAAAAAGTTAAGTGTTGATATGTAAAATAAATATATATTTATTTTTTAATATTGAATTAAGATAGCAACTCGTCAGTGATGGCGAGGCATCGGTGTGGTCACCAGAGTTGTCATTGTCGGACGTCGCCGGAGTTGTCATTGGAGTTGTTGTCGAAGTGGTGATCGAAAATGGAAACAACAAATGGAAAAGAAAATGAAAAATCAAGTGGTCGAAAGAGGCAGCCGTCAGCGGTGGACGAGTTCCCAGTGTGGTGGTCGGAGTTGTCGTTGTCGATGGTCGCCGGAGTTGTCATCGGAGTTGTTGTCGAAGTGATTACCGAAAATGGAAAACGACAAATTGAAGAGGTAATGGAAAATCAAGTATTCGCTGGAGACAATCGTCAGGGGTGGTCGAGTCGCCGGTGTGGTCGTCGAAGTCGTCGTCGATGGTTGACGAGTGGTCATCGGAGTTGTCACCGGAGTTGTTGTCGAAATGGTCGTCGGAAATGAAAAACCAAGGGGTCGTCGGAGGCAGTCGTCAGTGGTGGTCGAGTCGTCGATGTGGTCGTCGGAGTTTTCATTATCGGTGGTTGTCGGGTGGTCGCCGGAGTTGTCATCGGAGTTGTTGTCGAAGTGGTCGCCAGAAATGAAAAATCAAGTGGTCGCTGGAGGCATCCGTCAGCGGTGGTCGAATCGTGATGTAGGTTAGTTAGACTATTTAGGGTTCTCTTTGTAACTTAGTTTTCCTAGGGTTCTCTTTGTAATCTAGCTTAGGTATTTTTATTTGTTTTCTTAGATAGTTGTTAGTTAGTTACTGTGGTTAATATAATTATCCACCTTTGTAATTAAAGCCCATTAGCCCAATAGCTAAGCCTGTATATAAAGGCTAAGGCTTTCTCTTTTGTAACCCTTTTTTTGGAGATTAATAAAATACTGTCTAAGGCTTTTTGGCTCCACCAAGTCGCCGGTGTGGTCATCGGAGTTGTCGTTGTCGGTGGTCGTCGGGCGGTCGCTGGAGTTTTCACTGGAGTTGTCGAAGTAGTCGACAAACGGATGAGAAAAACATAGAACAAATTCCATAGAATTGCACTGTTGAAACCCATGGGGTTCCACTGTTGTGATCCATGTGGTTGGGTTACAAAACCAAGCGTTTTAAACACCTTGCTCCAAACATGGGTTTGGATTTGGAACCCAAACTCATCCCAATCCAAACCCATGTGTCAAACACACCTTAATTGCCCTAGGAAAGACCCAGGTGCTCTGATACCATGATATGTGAGACCAAATATGAGAGCATTCTTATTCATTCTATACAATAGAATCAAATATATATATGAATGCATGGAAGCCTTAAACTAGTAAATGTAAAATGACAATAAAGGACAAAAGATTAATAAACTTCTAAATATACATATATATTATAACAATTATCATGTCCAGATGCTTGTTCAGTTGCAACTAAAGATTATTTTGGAAAATGCGGAAGCATTGTTTCTATAAACAAAAAAGGAAAAAAAAATAAATTGCGAAACTCAAGTTCAACCCAATATTTAACATGATATCATGATAAAAAGTTTGCAAAGTCATGCGACGTAAATTCCAATATGAACTGCATCCACATAACGCATTAAAATTTCGAGTGCATGAAACAATGACGAACTAACACACCAAAGAGCACAAAAAGGTTGAGAGATGCACACCTTGAAATATCCTCAGCTTTTCCCATGCCTGTGAACCCATTGGAACAGCACCTACAGAAACTAGAGTTTTCCATACTGGTCCAGCCACAGTAGGTGATATCAACAGTGAAAAACCTTCTTCAGAAATGACATTTCCCACCCCCACGGTAATTGGCATACCATTGACCTGCATAATAAGAATCCAAATTTCAGTGGTAATTCAAATAACATCTATATATTTCCAAACCGTATGATTTGAACCTAGATTGGTAATGCTTGAACGAAATCACTTTTGTAATTAATTTTTCATAGGGAAGTTTTTTGTCGGTCCTTATAGGTTAAGCTCCCAATATTTTAACGCTTTTCATAAAAATAATTGTTGATTCTCATTAGAAAAGGAAAGTAATGCTAGGGAGCTCAATTAGATAACAAAAGCTTACACTAAAGTGCTGGTGTGTTCCATATGGTTCTCCGGCTATATTACCAAGGTTCAAATCTTCCATGATCTGCTTGCATTTGATAGTTAAAAAAATTTGTACGTGAAAACCAGAAATAAGATATAAAAACAATATTGCTTGTACATGAGAACTGCATAGTGCTCTTTTACTTGGTTGCTTTTAGGTCCCACCAACACTAACAAGGATGTTTGCTCGGTAATATCTTGAATCTCTACCTTGTCCGCGAAGAAAATGTACCTAGTTAAAATTCTTTTATAGAGTTATGAATAATAAATGGTATATCTAGAAAACAAACGTACATACATAAATCATATATATGAACACATAAATAACATAATAGACTTAGCCATCTATAGCACATTTTTGTTCACCAATATAGCCGTGAGCAAACAAGGCTTGGTAATCCAATAATGTCCTCCTAGTCTCCAGGAATTAATAAAGATGGAAAAACCATGCAGCACCGCTTAGAATAATCAAATAATTTACGTTGTTTTCCTATCTGGAGTTTAACCAATGGATCAAAATAAATTCTGAAAACCAAAAAAACATCATTTTCACAATGATATTCCTAGGAATAATCAGCAAATCAAGATGAATAGTAGCCCTTTCCCCCATGCAATCAGTATTCAGTTTAAGTTTATGTATTCTGCAGAAGTAGTAGATGGAGAAAGTTTATGCAATGCGGTGTTAGCCAATCGTCTAGATCATAGTTCCCTTTTTGCTTTCTGTAAAGTGCAGTTGGAAATAGAGAAACATATGAGAAACTTCTTTCAGAAAATTCATGATGATAAAAAGATATCACATATTATAGAAAATCAAGCTGTAATTTAGGACATTATATTTGGGACTGTTTCCTTGTATATAGCTGTATTTTTTCTTTTCCATATAGGTTAAGATTGATGGCATATTTTCAGCTTATTTAGATTGAGAGTTCCTTGTATAAGTGTAACATTCCTATACTCAATGATACACAGAAAAATATATTATTATCTATATAGCTTCATATATAGCTTCTATCAAACCCTAGCCCTTGAAACTATTCAAACCCTAGCCGATGTTGCCGGAACCCTAGTTGTTGTCGCTGGAACCCTAGCCGCCATCGACTCCGGAAGTCACATTCGTTGCTGCCTCTCCAGCCCCAGCAGCCTCATCAAGCAAGCTTGTGATAGATCTGAAAGTTGCTGGCGTTCTTTTAGCAGTTTGTAACTCTCGCTACCCTCTCCAAGTCATCCTCTTGAGCTGCTCTTGTTTCAAATATGAACTCCATTCGAGTGCTCTTTTTCAAATATTTTAAGGGTTTCATTTAGAAGAGAAATAGAGATGTTGTATTTCTTCTTACTCAATCAAGATACAAGGTCTTCTTAAATAGGAGAGAGACCATCAACTAATAAGGAAAATATCTATCAATAAGGAAAAAGAATATTACAGGTATAAATAATAAGATACAAATAATACACATTATTATCAAAGATACACAGAAAATCCAACACTCCCCCTCAAGCTGGTTTGTAGATATCTTCCATAGCCAGCTTGTTGATAAGTTTATTGAATTGTCCTTTTGAAAGTCCTTTGGTTAGCATATCAGCCGTTTGTTCTGTCGTTGGAAGGTACGATATGCATATCACACCTGCATCAATCTTCTCCTTTATAAAATGCTTGTCAACTTCTATATGCTTTGTTCTGTCATGTAGAACTGGATTACGAGATATGGCAATGGCAGCTTTGTTATCACAATATACTCTTATAGGTATCTTTTGAGACAATTTCAGCTCGTCGAGTATCCTGTCAATCCATATACCTTCACAAATTTCATGTGCTAGGGCTCAAAAGTGCTTCAAGACTACTACAGCTACTACATTTTGTTTTTTACTACGCCATGTAACTAAATTTCCTCCAACAAATGAACAGTAACCTGATGTAGATCTTCTATCGATAGGACTTCCAGCCCAATCGACATCAGTATACACTTCAACTTGAAGATGGTCATGTTTTTGAAACAATATACCTTTACCTGGAGTTCCTTTCAAATATCTCAAGATTCTATACACAGGTTCGAAATGAGTAGGTCCAGGCGAGTGCATAAATTGGCTTACCATACTTACTGCAAATGCTATATCCAGACGTGTAACTTTACATTTGGCTCGATAGGAGTTTCTACCGTTCGACAACCAAGTAAACCTGTCTCTTGAAGTAAGTCAATAACATATTTCCTTTGATTAACAAAGATACCTTTCTTGGATCTTGCGAATTCCATCCCTAAAAAATACTTTAGGGCTCCCAAATCTTTGATCTGAAACTCCCTTGCAAGTTTTTCCTTAAGATCAGTCAAGCCTTCTTCATCATTACCTGTGAGAATAATATCATCAACATAAACAATTAAAATAGCAATTTTACTATTTTCAGCGTGTTTGTAA